>JAPYZC010003087.1:0-18322 GCA_030522665.1 Ichneumoninae sp. A BG-2022a | reverse complement strand
TATATATTGATGTATATACCAAACATATGTAACTTACATAAATTACATATATCTGAATATATCTGAAATACATAGTTCATCAATTGCAATATATATATATATATATATATATATATGTTTATTGAGCGGTGTTTTCGAGGACCATTTCATACATACAATGGTTGTTTTGAGGACATTTGGTGCTTTCCAGGACGGTCCTTAAAAAAATCTCAGAGGGATCGTATATTTCGAGGACGGTCTTCAAACCAACCAATCCCTGATATGCATAAATACAGGGTAGATTGTTTTCGAGGACCATATTTTACATGCCTTCACCATTATTCTTCTGATGCAGCTATGACTTTTCAGTCATAGCTGCATCAGAAAACATTGATATTGAAAGAAGACAAGAATTGAAGTTGAAATGGATAATACCTGTAGAGGATGTATACAAATTTAACAATATTTTTCAGGTCCTCAAATATACCAATCCATATATACAGATCAGATAAAATAATGGAGTTCAGTTTCTTATCTGTAAATTAATATGTTTCAACACGCTCATGATAAATGTGCTGGGGCGAGCCATTACACCGGCTGCGTTTTTAAAAAATAATTTAATGATACAAAACTTTGAAGCACTGAGAAAAACCACAAATAGTTTCGATACATTGAGAGTAGTTGTAACAACCATGGCATTTATGTTATCATAACAATGGTAAATTATACATTGAAACGAGAATTCCAATTACTCGAAAATAGACCTAATGCTGGCAATATCAAGTTATCAGAAGGCCTCGAAAACACCTCTATATAATAATTTTCTTAATGCCACAGTTATTTTAAGGACAGCAATTACTAAAAAAATATCTGGGTCATTTATCGAGGACTGCATTTTTGGTATGACCAGCCGATCAAATGTTAATTATACTAAGCTTGGTTGTAATAATGCTGAAAATAATGAGGAAATTCTAATAGTAACAGTTAATGTGTTTAACCTTTTTCGAAAAAGATATAACAATGTCGATTACCTCTACGTCTTTTTACCTTTGAAAGCATACATTACGAAATTCATTATAAATTACTAATCACTGTGGGACGGTTCAATAATTCATATCCATTTATTAAAAGGTCTCAAATGCACCACCATATGATCTTTTTCATACAACGGGTCTTTCAAGGACTTCAGTCAGCTGACGATATTTGGCTCACTTCTACGTGATATAGATTTTCTGTATCGTTTACTCAATATTAACGGACGTGTAGTCCGGTCTACACTGACGATACTCTTTCTGACAAAAGTAAGTACAGTCTCAGATAAATAATGATGCTGTGGTTATTCTTTGTCGTAAAGGAACCCATAAAACTACTTTTATTTCACTTGGTGGGAAAATGGCGGTTTTTGCGCACGCTCCCCGTGCGTCAGCCCCCATTTTCATGCCTTGTGACATACAATTTTGTTCGATACTCGTGCGAAAAACGGTTTCTGGACTCGTGTGATTGCAACACTCGCCTTCGGCACGTGCTGCAAACTCACTCGTCAGAAAAAGTTTTTTTGCGCTCGTATCGAAATGTACTATTTTAAAACTAATTGACGTCCTTGAAACAACAGTGGCATGCAAAAATAATTATATATTGGTGTTCTTAAAGTTCTCTGATAAAATGATATCATTATTAAATCACTTCTCACTAATTATTAATAAAAAAATTCATATCTCAGTGCATTTTTTCACTGCAAATAAAACTTAGAGGCCGCCGCAACTTCGTAATATCTTTTACAAAAAATAATAATCCCAGCACCGCTTCTTATCAGAGTCTGTAATTACTTTTATCAGAAAGGATATCGTCATTGCCGTCCGAGTTATCCGTCCGTTAAGATTGTGCAAATGATGCAAAAAATCGAATTACATGGTAATCACCCATACGATTCAGTAACATCAATACATCAGCGCTCCTCAAAAACATTAATATATGATTACTTTTTTCGTGCAACGGTTATTTCAAGGACGTCAATTAATTAGAAAAATAAGTGGGACATTTATCGATTACTGAATTTTTTGTATGATCAGCTGATCAAATCATAATTGATACTAAGCTTGTTTATAAATTAAAACACAATCACGAAATTCTAACAGAGTCAGCTGATGTATTTAACATTTGCGGAAACGATATAACTAAATTTCGATTACGACTAGGTCTTTCTTTTTACTTTGAAAGCATACTTTATGAAATTCGTTCTAAATTACCAACAAATGGGGGACGGTTCAATAATTTATATCCATTTATTAAAAGACCTCAAATGCACCATCATATGATCATTTTTTTAAATATAACTGGTCGTTCAAGGACTTCAGTCAGCTGACGATATCTGGGTCACTTCTACGTGATACAGATTTTCTGTATCATTTGCTCAATATTAACAGACATATAGCCCTGTCTACAGTGACGATACTCTTTCTGATAAAAGTAATTGCAGACTCAGATAGATAGTGAGCATATGGTTATACTTTGCTATAAAGGATACTACGAAAGTATTTTTGTAAATTAACTGACGTCCCTGAAACAACCGTGGCATGAAAAAAAATTATGTATTGGTGTTCTTGAAGCACTCTGATAAAATAATATCAATTATTGAATCACTTCTTACTAGTTGTTAATAAAAAAAATCGTATCGTAGTGTTTTTTTTCTCCGTAAATAAGACTTAGAGCGGACATATACCCCGGCCTATACTGACAATACTATTTCTGATAAAAGTAATTGCAGACTCAGATAAATAGTGAAGTTGTGGTTATTCTTTGTCATAAAGGGTATCACGAAAATGCTTTTTTTAAACTAACTGACGTCCTTGAAACAACCGTGGCATGAAACAATAATTATGTATTGGTGTTTTTGAAGCACTCTGATAAAATGATATCAATTATTGAATCACTTCTTACTAAACTAGTAAAAAGGAATTCAATGATTGATATCATAGAAAAAGGACGATACTCTTTCAGATAAAAGTGGTGCTGTCGTTACTCGTTTTCGTAAAGTATACCACGAAACTACTTTTTTAAATTCACTTCAATCCCTTCCTCCTTTATCCTTGAAACAACCATTGCATGAAAAAAATGTGCTTGTTTTTGAAGCCCTATAATAAATTGATATCAATTATGGAATCACTTATTACTAGTTATTAATTTTTTTTAATTTATATGATAGTGGATTTTTTTCAGTAAATAAAACTTAGACGCAGCCGGAATTCATTAATACCCTGTATGGAAAAGAATAATCTTTCCGCTGACATTGCGCAAATGATACAAAAAATAAATTTACGTAGAAGTAAACCAAGAAGTCTCAACTGATTGATGTCCACAAAGGATCCGTTATATGAAAAAATTGTCATATGATGGTGTTTTTGAAGCCCTCTGATAAATTGATATTAATTATTGAATCAACTTCAGTCTCTTCCAACGTAATTAAATATTTTCTGTCATTTTGTCATCAAAGATTAACATACATCCTGGTTAACTCTGTCCGCTAAAAATAATTAGATTCAAATAAGGTAATGAGGTCCTTGAAACAATCGCTGCATGAAAAAATAGTAGTTATATTTTAGTACTTTTGAGACCCATTTAATAAATGCATATTAATTATTAAATCACCTCTTACTGAATGTTCATCAAATTGAGAACCTAGTGGATACTTTCAAAGTAAACAAGATGTAGAGGAATAAGAAACTGTCATTGTTCTTATACATAAATGATATCGCAGAATCCCAGTAACCTCTACCTCTTGTTTACTTTGAAAGTATCCAGTACATTATTTTTTTTAACAATCAGTAAGGAGTTATTTAATAATTAAAATGCATTTATGAAAGGGTCTCAAAAGTACCAAAATATACTTATTTTGTCACGCAACGGTTGTTTCAAGGACATCAATTAGTTCAAAGAAGTAGTTCCGTGGAATCTTGTACGGAAAAGAATAACCGCAGCACCGCTATTTATCTGAGTGTGTAATTATTTTTATCGGAAAGAGTAGTTCAGACCGGGCTATATGTTCGTTAATATTAAGCAAATTATACAAAAAAAAATACAATAAAATCTAAGCACGTAGAACTGACCCAGATATCGTCAGCTGATTGTAGTCCTCAAAAGATACATTGTATGAAAAGTTATCATACTATGGTGCTTTCGACGTCTTTCAATAAAAGGATATTAATTACCGAACTGACTCACACTGATTGGTAATTTGTAATTAATTTCTTCAAGTATGCTTTCCAAGGAAAAAAAGATGTAGCGGTAATCGACATTGTTATATCCTTTCCGGAAAAGGTTTAACACATCAGTAGCTACTGTTAGTATTTCGTGATTATTTTCAACATTAAAATAACTAAACTCAGTATCAATTAACATTGATCAGCTGATCATTTCAGAATTCAGTCATCAATCAATGATCAGGTATTTTATACTAATTGACGTCCTTGAAACAACTGTTGCGCGAAAAAAGTTACCATATATTGGTGTTTTTGAGGCCCTTTAATAAATTGATATTAGTTATTGAGTCATATGGGCGGCGTCCACATAGTATAATTAGATTTTTTGTATTACATCATTATAAATGATGCCTTCCCGGATGAAAGTAATCATAGACTCATAAATGTCGCAGTGCAACGAATGCCCTTTTCGTAAAAGTTATAAGACTATTTACAACATTTACGAACTATCGCGCATGCAATTATTTTTTCGAACTGTGATAAGAAGAAACAAAAGGACATGACCCTTATGTTCAATGATACCGGTAATGACCTTTTATTTTATAATAGGCGATGTGAATAAGACCACCAATGATCTACTGCGAAGAAAATGTTTTATTTCAAACAAACATGACTTACAAATAATAATATTTTCTTGTTTCTCGTTTATCATTATACATATCAAATCACATTCATAAGATATATATCGTATATCAATAAATTGTTTGGTATTTCTCATTGGTATATTATAACCATCACATATAGTCTCTTTAATACGCATTCAAATTTTCAATGCTACTCATGAATAGTAACAGCATGACAGTGTATATACGTAAAGTAAATCGCTTATAGCTTTCGTACCTCCTAAGGATTATAACAATATGAACTTAATGCTATTGTATTATCATAAGATTTCTTTTGTACTGCGTTTTGTAGACCGTACTCACATGGCCTTGTCTCACTTTAGTCTGACTGTGTACCTATGTGAAGACAGTCGCTTATAGCTTCCATACCATCTAAGGATTAGAACAAAAGTAACTTAATGTTATTGTATTATAATAAGATTTTTTTTGTACTGGGTCTTTTAGACCGTTTTCACACAGCCTTGTCGCACTTTAGTTTGGCTGTGTATCTACGCAAAGTCAGTGGTTTACAGCTCCCATACCATCTAAGGATAAAAACAAAAACCAACTTAATGCTATTATATTATCATTAAATGTTGTTTGTATAGCGTTTGGTCTCATTTTAGTTTTACTCGATACTTAATTCTACTGCTTAATACTAATTAGTTGCACTCAATACTAAATTCGTAACAGACTAGCTTGGTACATTCTATTGTTATGTATTTCCTCAGTCTTGAAAGTCTCTGTAATCTTATCTATGTTATCATGGTGCAATACTCCAATTAGTATTTTCTTGGCATACTTTCAGCTTAGACTTATCATAAAAACTATAAAGCTCTGCTTCATCATAACTTATTAATACGATCATTAATTACGTAATCAAAATAGCATCGACCACATCATAACACAAACAATATACTTTTCTACGATAATAATAAATTTTAACATAGAGGAAAATACATCTAGTCGTATAATCTGAATATAAACTAGGAACATCGGAGAAATCGTTGTACCATTTCTGAAAGGCTTTACGATACCTGATCGTAGCGATTTGTGCTGCTGCACTTGATTATGTAATAATAATATCACACGTCGAGATTTAGTCATCTATTATGTATAGATATGAGAACTCTTGTAGATAACTACTATATTTATCTACAAGTAGATATTTATCTACTCACTATTCAAACAATCGTTTGTTTCTTTTTTTTATTTTCTCCCGCCATACGATTTTTGATAACTTTTTTAGCCTTATTTTGATTATCAACCCACGTCTTTAATTGTGGAACTGTCCTACCTCCTAAGGCGCTAGGATATTTGGACTTAGCTTCCTTAATCTCTGCATACGAAGGTAAACTAAGTGCCTTCAAATGCTTTGCAAAAACTTTTGTTGCTACTTCCTTTTCCTCAATAGTCCAGCGACGTTTTGATTTTTTTTCTGGAATGTAATTAATTATAATTCAGTGTACAGTCAACATACGGTATATTTTCAATATGACCATAAGATAAACTGAAATTTATTATACTTACGAGTGACTGTCTCCGGCGATTTTTTTTTTGTTTTTAGAGGTCGACCCTTCGGTGAGGTAGGTTTTTTTATTGCATCCTGTGGAGTCAGCTTCCTTCTTTTGACAGATTGACCGGGTTCAGTATATGGAGTTTGTCGTTTAGTGGCTTTCTTTTGTGGAGGAGGTTCATCCTCACATGATGAGCTTTCGGACTTGCCTTGGGCTATTTCGTTCAACATCTCATCCCCATTTCCTTCGTCGCTATCGCTCGAACCCAATTGTTGTTGTCTACTCGCCATCAGATCATCATCATCGGGATCATCGTTGTCCGAGGAGTTTTCATAATCTGAAGAGTCATCGTTGCCCTCTTCCGCGCCCCGAGCAGCCTCTAATAATCGCGCGATACCTACGATCTCTCTGCATTTGATGGGTTGCCGGTAAATGTCTTTGTGAATCTTTTCGGCATGCCCCATGAAGTTTGCGAGATCTGACACTTCGTTATCATCCAAATTTAGAGTAATGCATCGAGTCGCCATTTGTTTGCGAAGTTGCGTGCCTCGCAGTGTTTCGGGATTGGCAGCACCACACAGTTTCGAGAATTTACGCATTACCTCGCAGGCGTCAACAACTCTGGTTCTTTTCTTGTTGTAATACGGAAGTCCAAATAAGTATATATTATGTGATGGAACTCTCGCATCTTTACGATGGTCCACAAGCAGACTGATAGTTTGTAATAATTCAGGATACAATAAGACCGGTACGTTGCGATTTTTTTTTCCCCGAATCATTATGCGTACGTATTTGTTTGCAATAATCCTCGATTCCGCTGACAAACTTGCGTACAATTCTTTGTCTGTCTTTTCGTTGATAGTTTCTTGGTTCTTCTTAAAATCGTCCAACAAGATATTTTGAATTTCTCCCGTACGTCTACAGTTGAAAACTACGATCGATGCCACCGCTAGTTCGGCCAACTTGAACCATTCATCGTATGAATATGATTTTGACAGGTTCGTGTATGATTTCTCCATTTCTTTTTTGAGAAAGGTCGTCAGTTTTTTTACATCGTCTGTTGACGGAAGCACGATTTTTCTTTGACGCTGATGTTTTCTTTGTGTTTCCAGTGCAACTTTATTAACGTCTACCGAGAAATCAACTTTCAATAGTTTCAGGAAACGTTCAACTTTTTGTTCGCTGACCAAATCGTCTGATTTGATATACTCGTTGATTAATATTTCTCCAATTTGTTTTATATAAGTTCCCAAATTCATTCCGACAGCAGGTGCCCCATATTCACCTTTTTCCTCATCGAATCGTGCAGTAAGACGAGCTGCTTTGACGACCTGGTCGTACAACTTTGGATTATACAGTGACGCAAAATCCGTAATCTCTGGACTGATTTGTTTGGCTATTGATAGCATTCGTCCCATTAATCGCAGTCTTGCGCGAATCATATTGTGCTGATAATGAGGCGTGTATCGTTGGTACAATTTGTTTCCCCATATGATCAAGAGTCTATCGTATCTAATAAGCCGCACGGTATCGTCTTCTCTTAGTACCGGGAAAACTTCTAGTCTTAGTTTATCACTTGCTTCAGCATGCAATCTCCCTTCCACAGTTCTCCCGAGTACTATAACGGATCGTTGCGTCTTTTTGTGGTCTGGGAAACATTTAGCGGCGTGATGGCGAATATTAGTGGCCGTATAGTTCTCCAAGCAGTTGGCACAAGTTTTGTAGTCCAAGGCCGTTTTATTATATTTGGGATTCGGTCGTCGGCTTACTAGAAGTTCTCCGTTATTATATTCAGTACTCGTATTAAAAGTAAAGTTGCCGGTTTTCCTTATTGCATCTATTACCTCTCGCCGCTCAGCAGAACCTGAAATCGAAGGCAGAATCAACAATCAAAAAACAGTTCGGGTAAAACAAAACTATTTGCATTTACGTGCATATTACTTACGCTTTGGTAAAGCGGCAAACTTTTGGACATCGCTCTCGCCTTTGTGCACCGTTTCTAGATGCCGAGTTAGTTTGTGGTATAATTTTTTGCAGTACATACAGAAATATTTCTTCTCGCCTTTCTTGTTTTCGGATGTTTGTATAACCATATTGGTATTATCTGGAGCGCCACTACGGGCTCTTGTAGAAATGTTCAGAATACCGGAACCATTGGCTGATGTATTGGCAGACTTCGAAATTCTTTTTCCGCGAGAGCCTTTGCTGGTGTTATTATTAACCGCATCACTTTCGGAATCCTCCGAGTGCTCCGAACGATCTGATGGAAGATAATCCTTGTCAACTAGACTATCATCATTGCTTTCTTCAGATGTACCACGTCTGTCAACATGAACCTCTTGTTGAATACCTGCGTTCAAAATATTCCCTTAAACATTGGGTATTTAAAAAAATACAATATGATTTATTAAAGAATAATTGATACTGACTATCGTCTATACTGTTGGCATCCGATATATTTGGCAACGACATTGCACCGGAGGTATTTTGCAAATTCAATGGAGATGACGCGGTGCTTTCAACATTCGCCAATCCCCTTACAACTTCTTCGTGAGGTTCTTCGATTATGGTGCTGTCACCATGATTCTGCTCATTCGCGATGAATGGAATATGAGAAAGAAGTTGGTTCAATGCGTCACTCATCTAAAAATAGAATATATTGTCACGGTGAAGATAATAGAGAAAAATTATTACAATAAGCGTACCTCATATTGAACTTCCTCAGGGAGCCACTCGTCGTCATTAGTCACTAAGAAAGACATACTATGGAGGTTTTCTGGTTTCTGTAAAGCTTCTTTAGTGCTGGCATTTAGCGAATTCTCTTTCGCCGCAGATGTCGGTGAATGCATTCTTGTGGTTGATAAAAACGGATTTAAATCTTGCTGGGTACTGGTATCAATAGGCGTCTGATGACTCGCATCGCTCATACCCATCGGATCGGAGGAAAATGGTCTTTTGGTTGGCGGACTTTCTGAATTTTCTACCCCAATTTTAGTCTTTTCATGCCCTGCTTCCGATTCAATCGATGTTTTTAATGCTGTCACGGGCGATGAATCGTTTTTGGATGGTAGGAATGTAGGATGAGATTCACCACATTTCTGTAATCCTTGTACAGAGTTGATGATTCTGTCACACGGATCCAGCATCTTATCGGATATTATACATGGAAGGACATGGACACTCGCTTTGTTGATACTGTTTGAAGGATCCGAGCATGGATTATTTTTGACTGCAGATTGTGATAATGGCTGACCAACTGGTCTGAGGATTTCCGAATTTCCATAATTACTAGTGTGCTTCGCGAGTTCCTCACTTTTTTTTGCGGGCGATTCTTTCGTGGTTTGCATATTCAGAAAATCTCGTTCTGTTTGATCAAAATTATTGGGTTCACTAGTTTCTATCGCTTCGAATTTACCCATACTCTGTGGACTGATTTGCGCAGAAAGATGACACGTGTTGAACTTATGCAATTCAGTTACAGGTCGTTCGGGACAAGGATATCGATCACCCTTGTCGTTTGATGAAGTCTTTTCTGATACGGGTAGGAATATTTCGAGATGTTCATCAGTATCAGATGCTGGTTCAGAGCTTAAGTTTTTGTCGAGGTCGATGGAAGAAGCAGACAATAATGGGTCAGCTGATTTTTGGATTTCAAAATTAGCGTCATTACTATCGCAATTTTCTGATTCCATGGATGTACTTCTAGGCCATACCACTGTGCTTAGAACATTCGGAGTTTCTTGCTTAGCTCTATCAACGTTATCTTGCAGGTCAGGATCAGTGGTAGGCTCGAGTGAATGTAAAATCGATGAATTTGCTTGCGCGGGAGAGCGGGATACGTCACGTTTTTGTAGTCCTACTACAAAATCATCGTAATATACGCAGTTAACTGCCCCATCGCTTAATAATATCGGTCCCGTTAAAGATGATGACGCGTGGCTGAGGCCTTCACCGATATTACTTGATTGTACAGAACATTGATCGTGATTAGTGAGAGAACCGGCGAGTGTTTCATTGGTTGGTTTTTGAATTACCAAATTATCCTTGTCACCACCGCTATTTTCAACTTCCGTAGTTGTATTTTTGGGCGGCATCTCTGTACTTGTAATCTTTGTTACTTCATCGTCGCATTGAGGAACTTCGTATTGTTTCCCACTTTCGTCGACATATTCTATCAAAATAGATTGGATCACCAGCTGAGATGCTGAGTCTAGTTGTCCATGACGTGGTGAGACCCTGCATGTTTGTACTTCAGCTACGGATTTCTCTGAATCAGTATTAATTAGTGGTACAAAAAATTGATCTCGACCTGTCGGAGAAGTAGCGAGTGTTTCATTATTTGGTTCCGGGACTTCTGAATTATCGTCATCGCAACCGCAATTTTCGAGTACAGTTGCTGTACTTTTGGGCAACATCTTTTTACTAGCATTCTTTTGGATTTCAACCTCGCTTTCATCAACCTCGCTTTCATATTGCATTCCGACTACGTCGACAGATTCGATCGCTGGCACAGATTGTAAATCTACTTGTTCATGCGATTGCGAGACGCTGGATTTCTTTATTTCTGCTGCGGTTTTCTGAGAATCAATATTAGTTGATGGTCCAGAACCTTGCTCACATTCGGCGGGAGAAGCGGTAGATGTTTGATTAGTTGGTTCTTGAATTTCCGAATTATCGTTGTCGCAACCGCAGTTTTTGAGTTCCGTTCCTTCAACCTCATTTCGATTAGCTTCACATTGTTCGCCGGTTACGTCGACAAATTCAATCGCTGGCGCAGACGTTGAATCTAGTTGTGAGTGAGCTTGCGAAAAACTGTATTTCTGTTTTTCAGGTGCAGATTTTTGAGTATAAGTATTAGTTGACGGTGCAGAGTTTCGCTCGCGATCGGTGGGAGATCCAACGAGGAACGATTCAGCTAATTCCGGGATCCCCAAATTGTCATCGTTAATACCGTTACTTTCGAGAACCGTAGTAATATTTTGAATCGACACTGTCATACTTCGAATGTTTAAAATGTCATGGTTCGTTCGATCGGCTTTATTTTGTTCCGGATTATCGACTGTTGTTTGACTGTTCGACTGTTCGGCGCTGGTAGACATGAATGATGCATCTTGTAGTGCGTGTAGTTGTGATAAACTGAATTGCTGTGTTTCAACTGAGGAGTTCTCGATAACAGCTTTCTCAACTAATGATGAAGTACAGCTATTTTGAATTTCTGTACATGCTGTCTTGGAGGTTTTTCTTCTTTTTCGACCTCGTCGTGTGGGTTTTTTGATTTTTTTCTTTTAGATGAAGTAGCTTGTCTCCTATTGCAAACACCAGTGTTGTTCGATTCAAGTCCTTTCATTTCTCTTCGCAGCTCAATTCGAGGAACATCATTATTCAAATTTTCGCTGATTTGTCGAAGAGGTCCAAAATTCTCTGAAAACAATAAAATATGTTGAAAACATACATCAATTTTGCAAATCGATTGAGTATTATGACGATGATGATTGATTGTACTCTTGTTGATAAGATATAGAAGAAAATTACTGTACAGCAACCAAAATCTGTTTTCGAACAATAAAGGTTATAACACTGTAAGGATTCTGCGATCGTCTGTGCGAATAACGTACCGATGCACCAAAGCGACTGCGCAGGATTAAACAAGTTTCTCATGGAAACAGTCTATGAACCAAAAGTACGCAATTCGTAATCGTATCAAGGTTTACGCAGCTTAATACCTTTGAAAAATATGTTATACTCATACACAAAGTACAGGGTCTGAAAGGCTTGTCAAAAATTAAATTTGTACAGTCTGAGAGTTTTCAATAAAAAGTTACATTTCCAATATTACAAACATTATAATATATTCATACGGGAACTATCATCTTTTGAAACGTAGAACATAGATGTATCAAATTATAGAAGCAGTATAGAATTTTTTTCAGTCAATTGCTGATTTACTATCAGTTATAAAATTCTGGAGAATGTTACTGAATAGTGACCGACGCCAGTATTTAAAAAATAAAGATTATAGCGCATTGAGGAATCTCTCTTGGTTTTTATAAATAAGGTAGACTTCCTTTCAACTATATTAGTCCTGTATTTTATTAATGTACGCTTTACGGTACATCCGGATGGTTGGCTGGATTATATTGTTTGTTATATTGATAAGGGAAACTGACATTACGTTGATATATTGATCAGTCCGTGTAACTTATTTATGACAGAATTTGGACTGCGTAAAACTTTAATTTTCAACAAGACTGAGATCATGTACAGTCTACATGGTGCATCAACTGATTCTTTGGAGGTGGTGGACTGTGTAAACCTTAATACCAATACACATTCTCTACAATAGTTGTATAGACTGATTCCTTAAAGACAAAATTTGATCGCTCGTTGTCATTTTAGTGCATGAGAGTATACTTTATTTGCAAAGACTATGGGAGATTCCTTAAAGCGATATAATATTTATTGATGGAAGACTCGCTCTGTCACTGTAAAGAAATGTTTTCCGAAATTTAATAAAAGATTGAAAAAATTGGCAATTATCTCCAAAATTATTTTCTTACACTGATTCTATCGCTTTTTAAATGTTGTCTATGTTTGAATATATGATCGCAACCACATAAAAGTATTATATTGTTTATGATATTAAAATAGGACAGAGACTGTACAATGTTATATTTATCAACCAATGTAACTTGTGTATGTATTTATTTTTAGAATGCGTATATCTTTCATTTCAGATAAAACTTTGATACCTTGCGAGTCTACAACCTTAATACGAAGACAAATTCTTCCTTAACAAATAGCTTCCTTAAGAACAAAATTTGACCGTTCATTGAATGAAAAAAGGTTTTTTTTCGTTTCTTAAAATATTGCGTTTCTTTATTAGAATCTTCGTTTGAATTTGTATTCGTATTAAAGTTTACGCAGTGTAAGATCTTTGATGTATGGAAAACTGACTTCTATCACTGTAAAGTAATGACTTTCGAATTGCAATAAAAGATAGAAAAATGAGCAATTATCTCAAAAATAATTTCTCCACACTGCTTCTATAATCTTTAAAATATTGACTGTGTTTCAAAATATGATCGCTGTTACAAAAAATTATTATATTGTTAGTAATATTAAAAGAGGAAAGAGACAATGTTGTGTTTATCAACCGATGTAACTTATTTCTGAACCTTTTTTAGACTGTGTATATCTTTCATTTTCATTTCTCAAAATATTTTGTTTCTGTATTAGAACCTTTGTTAGAATTTGTATTCGTATTAAAGTTTACGCAGTATAACATCTTTGATGTATCGGTTGCACTGTTTCACCCAATACACTGCGTAAGGTCTCAAAGTTTTGTCAAAAATTAAAAATATACGAAGTGTAAACATACTCACGAATAAGTTACATCATGTCATGAACATAACATTGTGCAGTCTCTTTCCAATTTTAATATTACAAACAATATAATACTTTTATGTGAAAAATGATAGAAGCAGTGTAGAAAAATTATTTTTGAGACAATTGCCAATTTTTCTATAAGCCAGTTTTCTAAAAGCCAGTTTTCCATAAGTAAATATTAGAACTCTTTAAAGAATCTCCCATAATCTCTGTAAATAAATTATTCACCGATGTATTAAAATAACAGAGGATTTGTATTCATATTAAGGTTTATGCAGTTTAACACCTTCGAAGAATCAGTTGAACAGATGGACCATGTAGACGGCGCATTGTAGACGGCGCACAGATTGATAAATACATCAACATGAAATCATATTCCCTTATCAATATTCCAAGCAATATAAACCAGCCAACTATCGGGATGCACAGTTGAAAGTACATGAATAAAATACAGGATAAAATTACACAGTCGAAAGGAAGTCTCATTACAAAGTGAATAAAAAATACATCTCATGGACAGTTTTCGCAAACTTTCTACAAGATACCCTTCGAAAATATATTTTGTATACACTAGTATGTATTTTAAAAAATATAAAGGTCGAGAAAATGTTATAATCAAAAAGGCATGCTTTATTTTGAGCGTAAAATTACAAAAGAAAATATTAAGTCCTCAAAAGTACCGCGTTATAGATATTAAGGTTATGTAAAATCGATAAGAAACGAAAAAATAATTTTAAACTATATTATGCATACAATTACCCGAAAAATTCTCGAAATGTACTTACGGGAATAAACCACGAGGCGATCTCTTCGACCAGTACGTGACATAATATTGATATCGCGGACATAATATTTCTTGTCACTACTTCCTTGTAATAAGGCATACATTTTCGGCCGCCACTTTTTTATTTTTTCTTGCCCACAACTTTTTTATTATTCCTTTCTTCACATGTTGCAAAGCGGTGCACTGTGACCCTCGTGGCTACCATAGAGGTAAAGAGCACGTAAAGGGGGGATTCCAATACAAGTCACGCACAGAAATAGAAAGCTCAAATGTGACGGGTTATATAACCGCACTATGCCAAACTATGTCTACGTATATAAGCGTACAAAAATGTCTGTAGTTGTAAACAAAATTACGATTACCAATATGCCGATAACAAGATATGATAAATTAAAAAAATAACCGGATAATCGCAATGGCACCCTTTTTATTCAACCAGTTTTTACGCGATTTTCGTCCAGTTTTATGTTTTTATGCTTGTACAAACGTATTTTTTGTCCAGTTTGTGGCCAATTGGTTGTTCAATTTCCTGTAATTTTTTTACCAGATTTTCGTTCCGATTCTTGTCCAGCTTTTTATCTGGTTTTTTGTCCCGTTTTTTGTAACGAATTATAATAACAAACAATAATAAATACTTTTTCGAAAATAATTCACGTCTTTGAAACAACCATTGCATGAAAAAAAATGTATATTGATGTTTTTGAAGGCCTCTAATAAATTGATATTAATTATTGAATCACTTCTTAATGATTTTATTAATTTTTTAAAATGATGTAGTAGATTTTGGCACCGTATATAAAACTTAAAGATAACGCGAATTTCGTGATATCCTTTTCGAAAAAGAATAATCACAACACAGTTACTTATTTGAATCTGTAATTACTTTTATCAGTTAGGGCATCGTCATCGCCGACCGAGCTGACCGCCAGTTAATATTGTGCAAAATATATTTAAAAAAATCTCATCACATGGAAGTGACTCATGTCATTCAACAATTCATACCAATTGAGAATAGAGCTTCAAAAAGACCAGTATATAATTATTTTCATGCAACGGTTGTTTGAAGGACGTCAATTAATTTAAAAAAAATAAGCAGGTCATTTATCGATTACTGAATTTTTGGTATGATCAGCTGATCAAAACATAATTGATACTAAGCTTGGTTGTTATAAATAAAAACATAATTACGAAATTCTAACAGTGTCAGCTGATGTATTTAACCTTTTTCGGAAACGATATAACCAAATTTCGATTACGCCTAGGTTTTTCTTTTTACTTTGAAAGCATACTTTATGAAATTGGTTCTACATTACGAACAAGTGAGGGATGGTTCAATAATTTACATCCCTTTATTAAAAGAGTCTGTTATTACTTTTATCAGAAAGATTGCACAAATGATACTGAAAATCTAATAATGTGGCAGTGACCTATGTGCTTTAATAATCAATATCAGTTTAGAAGACGGCTTCAAAAATTCAAATATATTTTTATATTTGTCATGCAACGGTTGTTTCAAGGACGTCAATTAATTTAAAATATAAATAAACGGTTCAATTTATTGAAGACTGAGTTGTAATGCAGAAAATAATCACGCAATTGTAAGAGTGTCAACTGATGAATTTAATGTTTTTCGGAAACCACATAACCAAATTTCTGTTATCCCTACGCGTCAATTTTTACTTTGTAGGCCTACTGTACGAAATTGATTCTAAATTACCAGTCAGTGAGCGACGATTCAATAATTAATATCCATTTATTAAAAGACCTCGAAAGCCTCATCATATGAACATTTTTTCATGCAACGGATCTTTCAAGGACTTCAATCAGCTGACAATATTTGGGTCAATTCGTGTAGTTAGGATTTCGAAAAAGAATAATCACAGCACCGCTACTCGTCTGAGTCTGTTATTACTTTTATCAGAACAGGTATCGTCATCGCCGATCAGGTTATATGTCCGTAACATTGCACAAATGATACAAAAAATATAATAATGTGGCAGTGACCTATGTGCTTTAATAATCAATATCAGCTTAGAAGACGGATTCAAAAACATAAATATATTTTTATATTTTTCATGCAACGGTTGTTTGAAGGACGCCAATTATTAAAAAAAAAAAATAACACGTTCAATTTATTGAAGACTAAATTTGTGATGTGATCAGCTGATCAAATCTTAATTGATACTAAACTTGGTTGTTATAATGCTGAAAATAATCACGAAATTCCAACACTGTCAGCTGATGTATTAAATGTTTTTCGGAAACGACATAACCAATTTTTTCTGTTATCCCTACGCGTTAATTTTTACTTCGGAAGCATACCTTACGAAATTGATTCTAAATTACCAGTCAGTGAGCGACGATTCAATAATTAATATCCATTTATTAAAAGACCTCGAAAGCATCATTACATGAACATTTTTTCATGCAACGGATCTTTCAAGGACTTCAATCAGCTGACAATATCTGGGTCAATTCATATGGTTAGGATTACGAAAAAGAATACTCACAGAAAGGGTATCGTCATCGCCGATCAGGTTATATCTCCGTTAATATTGCACAAATGATACTAAAAATCTAATAATGTGGCAGTGACCTATGTGCTTTAATAATCAATATCAGCTTAGATGACGGCTTCAAAAACATAAATATATTTTTATATTTTTAATGCAACGGTTGTTTCAAGGACGTCAATTAATAAAAAAAATAACCGGTTCAATTTATTGAAGACTGAATTTTTTGTGTGATCAGCCGATCAAATCTTGATTGATAGTAAGTATGAGTGTTATAATGCTGAAAATAATCACGCAATTGTAACAGTGTCAGCTGATGTATTTAATGTTTTTCGGAAAGGACATAACCAAACTTCTGTTATCCCTACGCGTTAATTTTTACTTTGTAAGCATACTTTACGATATTGATTCTAAATTACGAGTCAGTGAGCGACGATTCAATAATTAATATCCATTTATTAAAAGACCTCGAAAGCATCATCATATGAACATGTTTTCATGCAACGGATCTTTCAAGGACTTCAATCAGCTGATAATATCTGGATCAATTCATGTAGTTAGGATTACGAAAAAGAATAATCACAGCACCGCTACTCATCTGAGCCTGTTATTACTTTTATCAGAACGGGTATTGTCATCGCCGATCAGATTATATGTCCGTTAACATTGCACAAATGATATTAAAAATCTGATAATGTGGCAGTGACCTATGTGCTTTAATAATCAATATCAGTTTGGAAGACGGCTTCAAAAACATAAATATATTTTTATATTTTTCATGCAACGGTTGTTTCAAGGACGTCAATTAATTAAAAAAATAATCAGGTCATTTATCGATTTCTGAATTTTTGGTATGATCAGCTGATCAAATCATAATTGATACTAAGCTTGGTTGTTATACATTAAAACATAATTACTAAATTCTAACAGTGTCAGCTGATATATTTAACCTTTTTCGGAAACGATATAACCAAATTTCGATTACGCCTAGGTCTTTCTTTTTACTTTGAAAGCATACTTTATGAAATTGGTTCTAAATTACGAACAAGTGAGGGATGGTTCAATAATTTATATCCCTTTATTAAAAGACCTCCAAAGCACCATTGTTACGTCCTGTGAATTTTTTTTAGGAAATTTCAAACAGAATTAATTAAATAATCATCCATTTGGTAAAAATAATTAGCCTTCAGGTGAATTAGGCTGATGTACAGAGGTGACTGTACGGAGCAAGTCAACCGTACGAGAGTCGGTAACCTGAGGCGCAAAAATGCAGATAAGGATATCG
>JAPYZC010003086.1:0-17058 GCA_030522665.1 Ichneumoninae sp. A BG-2022a | reverse complement strand
TAATATATAATATATAATATATAATATATAATATATAATATATAATATATAATATATAATATATAATATATAATATATAATATATAATATATTTTGTAGACGGGAGATTCCCTTTTTACATTTTAACACGTTATTAAATTTTTTGGGTTATGTAAAAAGAAAAAAAAATTATTTATAATATTATGAAGCAAAAAATGTTCATGAAATTATTATTATTTTTTTTTTTAAAAGATTCGTTTGATTCCAATTTTGTATGAAAAAAAGATTAAATAATAAAACTCGGTTATAAATACGAAAAACAATAATGGATATCCATTGGATTTAAAGAGCGCACGGAAACGCGGTATCGCAATCGAATGGGAAATTGGATAATAATAATAATAATTTAAAAAAAAATGACCTCTCGTTCGGTGTCGAAGTGAGAATGGCGGATATAAAATATTAAAATTTTACGCCGGAAAATTCAATGCGATCGTTTCGTGCTTCGAAGTGTCGAATATTTTGTCCACACAAAGCGGCGAAATATAATACACCATTGGAATACGCAATTCCATTGATTTTTATCTGATAAAACGGGCGAATTCTCTCTCGGCGAGAATTTCACGATACGAGAGAATGGAGCGAAGATTTCCCGTGTGTAAAACATCCCTAAGACTCCGAGCTCGGCGCACCTCTCGGGCAACACAAAGACTCGCCAATAAAAAAAAAAAAAGTAAATAATAAAAAAAAAAACGTCGGATGGGAAGTGACTTTTGTGTCTCGGAATCACAAGAAAGAGGGAAATTTTCATGGAGCGATCGAAGAGGCGACCTCTCGAGACAGCAGCCACGCGAAGGAACGGAGACTCGAGCTTTCGTCCCGGAAAGCTCCCCTTTGTTCGCCGCTGTGCCGCGAACGTAGCACGAAAGCATAAAAAAAAATTGAAGTTGAAA
Organism: Ichneumoninae sp. A BG-2022a; assembly: GCA_030522665.1. NCBI lineage: Eukaryota > Metazoa > Arthropoda > Insecta > Hymenoptera > Ichneumonidae > Ichneumoninae sp. A BG-2022a. Next base: position 16,126 of record JAPYZC010003086.1, on the reverse strand, counting down.
GGAATTATTAATTGAATAGAATTGTTGATCGAAATGAATTATTGATTGAATTGAAAATAATTATTGATTGAATTGAAAACCATTATTGATTGAATTGAAAACAATTATTGATTGAATGGAAATCAATTATTGATTGAATTGAAAACTATTGTTGATTTAATTGAAAACAATTATTGATTGAATTAAAAACAATTATTGATTTAACTGAAAACAATTATTGATTGAATTCAAAAAAATTATTGATTGAATTGAAAACAATTATTAATTGAATGGAAAAAAATTGTTATTGAACAATTATTCATTGAACTGAATACAATTTTTAAATGAATGAAAACCACTATTGAATTGAATTGAAAACAATAATTAATTCAATAGAAAACAATTATTAAATGAACTGAAAAACGATTATCAATCGACTAAAAAACAACAGTTATTGATTCAAATGAAGATATGCATTGAATTGAACACCCTCATAAATTGAATTCAAAACAATCATCAATTGAATGGAAAACAATCAATAATTAAATGGAAAAAAAATCATTAATCGAATGAAAAACACTTACAGATTCAATCGAACCCAAAAATTCATCGAACTCACCACTCTCATTAGCAGAATTAAAAACCACAATCAATTGCATCGCAAACAATCATTAATTGCATTAAACGAAAAAAAATATTTCCATTGTCTCAAAATGCAAATATTGAGCGTTGATAATTTTTTTTTTTTTCCAGGACATTTTGTATTCAAAGAGACCCTCGAATGCCCGGAGTATCCTCTTCACCGAAACTTCGGGACGGAGAGCTGATTACGAATGCGAAGTGCTCTCGCATTCCCCGCTCGGTGCGCGGATTTTAGTTTCAACGTCGAGTAAGTTGTGCATTAGACAGATCGCGAACCTGTACACCCTGCGAGGGGGGGGGGGGCTTGCGTTGGGTATATGTAGCGTGCCTTCCACCGTGCAGACGTCTGAAAGGAATAATGGGACGAAAGAGAATAGAGGAGGCCGGCACGACGAGGCCGAGAAACAAAAGCTGGGATTTCAAACTCTTGGAGGGAAAAATAAGAAAAGCAAACTGCGCGAGAGGTCGCCACGATTTTTACCCGTTCTCGCTGCAGCTTCGGCTATGTTTGCTTTTTTTTTTTCTTTTTCTACATTTCAACGCAAAAAATTCGAGCGAGAGCTCGAGAAAAAATTGGGTCGCTATAATTAATAAGCAAAAAAATAAAAATACAGTGAGTAATGATTGTTATTATTATTATTGGCCGTTTTATTTTTGGTTTTTAGTTTGTTATTTAATTTAGAAAAATTACTGTTTTTATTAATTCGAGATAATAATAATTTCAATGATAAAAATAAAATGAAAAAATAAAAAAAATTCTGCGAGTTCGCTTTTTTTTATTATTATTATTATTATCATTATTATTAGTGCTTATTGCGCTGTTGGGGAAAGATAAAATTTTCCGGGCGAAGAGTGAAAAATCGTCGAGCTCGTCTGACTTTTTCTGTCGCGGCGCGTCTGATTTAAATTGCTTTTGGTGTTTTTTGGGTTATTTTATTTTTTTACTTTTTTTTACTTTTTTTTTTGGAAAAGTCGTCGGAGTGGCGACTGGAAAGAGGCAGAGGCGAGGCGAAGAATCGATTGTGGGCAGAGAGATGAGATTCGTTTAGTTTTTCCCCGCAAGCGTCGATCCACGGTCCCTACTCAACGTTTTTCAGCTTCCGCCCGACGGCTTAAATTATACGGGGCAAAGTGAGACGGAACGGGGACGGAATTCGTTCGAAGCTTTCCAGCGGCGGAAAGAGGGTCAACCCTGAGAGATTTCTCTCGCCACTTCCGGTAAAAAAAGAATGAGATTTTCAAACCGGAAATGACGCACTTCCGGTATGAGGTCACTTCCGGTAAAAAAAAATTTGTCTTTCAAACCGGATGTGACGTATTTCCGGTATGAGGTCAGTTCCGGCGGAAAAGATACATTTTCAAACCGGAAGTGACGTATTTTCGTACGACGTCACTTCCGGTTTAAAAAAACGAGACTTTCAACCCGGAAGTGACATATTTTCGGTCAAAAACCCAGATCTTTAAACCAGAAGTGACTTTTTTCTTACCGGCGTCACTTCCGGTTTAAAAAAACGAGACTTTCAACCAGGAAGTGACATATTTTCGATCAAAAACTCAGATCTTTAAACCGGAAGTGACGTTTTTCTTACCGGCATCACTTCCGGTTTAAAAAAACGAGACTTTCAACCAGGAAGTGACATATTTTCGGTCGTAAACCCACATCTTTAAACCGGAAGTGACGTTTTTCCGTATGACTTCACTTCCGGTCAAAATATTAGATTGTCAAACCTAATAATAAGGAAGTGAGGTTTTTCCTATTGGACGTCACTTCCGGTGAAAGCCAATATCTCCAAACCGGAAGTGGCGCTTTCTCGACACTTCTTGACACTTAGCTTTCCTACAATCGTCGATATAAGATATCTTCTCGACGGTTTTTTTTTTTTTGTTTTTTTATCCCAACTCGACGGCTTAAATTATCCGCGGCAAAGTGAGCCGGAACAGGCGCAGAATTGGCTCCAAGTTTTCGAGTGGCGGAAAGAGGGTTACACCGAGAGTTCTCTCTCGTGAGTTTCGCGAACCCCTTGGGGAGGGGGAGGGGGGGGGGGGCTCGAGAGTTCACGATCTTTGGCCTGGCTGAGTTGCCTTCGAAGATCTTCGGGAGGAAATGGTGTACGGGCGCATGAAAATTTACATGGAACAGTCGACGAACCGAGACCGTGAGGGGGGGGGGGGGATGAAGCTGCAAGCGCAGCACAAGTGCAGAAATCGAGGCAGTGGAGGAATCGTGAGAAAAGAAAATTACAGACGTAAGATGCACCGGAGACGATGAGAATGTAGAACTAACAGATATAACAATATATGTATATGTATATGTATATGTATATATATATAAATAAATGTATTATATATGGGGCATTCCACGTCACATGAGGAGCCAATGTCCCTCACAGTCGATTTTGTTCATGTTTTAGTATGACGTTGTTAACGAGCCATAAGAGTCTTGGAATTTTTTTTTTTCAAATTTTTTTTACCGCGAGTAAAATTTTTTAATACTTGAAAAACCAATTCCGTAAAAGACTTTATGTAAAAAACTGAAAAATTGCGCACGGATTCTATACAGTATAGTGGACTCACTGAAGATGACTAAAGACGACAAAAGATGACTAAAGATGACTAAAGATGGCTAAAGATGACCAAAGATGACCAAAGATGACTATAGATGGCTACAGATGACTACAGATGACTACGGATGACGAAAGATGTCTAACGATGACTAAAGATGACTAAAGATGACTAAAGATGACTAAAGATGACTAAAGATGACTAAAGATGACTGAGGATGACCGAGGATGACTAAAGATGAGTAAAGATAACTAAAGATGATCAAAGATGACCAAAGAACACCAAAGATGATCAAAGATGACCAAAGAACACCAAAGATGACCAAAGATGACCCGAGATAACCAAACATAACCAAAGATTACTAAAGATGACCAAACATAACCAAAGATTAGTAAAGATGACCAAAGATGATCAAAGATGACCAAAAGTGACCAAAGATGACTAAAGATGACCTGGGCTGTTGATTTGACGTGAAATGCCCCATACATATACACTCTCAAACACATTACACATGGAGTGACGTATGAAGACAAAGTTGCATCCCGTTAGCGCGACAGCTTTCCGCGCACGTATCGACGTCGCCGTTGCGAGAGCGCATGCGCGCCGAACTTCCTCGGATCACGCTCATTGGCCCCCGGCAATCCTTCCGGTATTACGCCTCTCGAAACAATGCAGCAAATTAATGATCCTTGAGTCGCGGTAAGTTCGCAGAAGGAAGCTTTCGCCCACTCGCATCCAACTCAGTCGGTAGCGAAAACTGCAATTAATTTCTCATTCACATCCCGCCCACTTCCGGTTAAAATCGAATTCTCACCCGACCCGCAAGTCGATTCGTCCTTCCGTCCTCGACATCGTCGGGAAAACCGATTACAGTTTTTATTACCGACCTCGAGCCCCGAGCTAACCCAAAACTTAAATCTCAACCGACTCTCTAAAATCCCCCAACGGTGAAAATGGGTCTTTCGTCTTATCTCATTGTATTGTTCCCCCAAAAGCGGAAATAAATTTCGCCGCCTTGCCGGAATAAATAATTCAGAAGATCTCGCGAGGAGGTCGCGCACAGTGAATAATAATAGGACGGAAAGAAACGAGAACTTAAGGGAAAAAAAAAAAAAAAAACTGGGTCTAAAATAAAAAACGATAAAGTGAGCGACCGAGATAATTCAATTGTCGACGAAGAAGTAGCGTCGCGTCTCCGCGTGCGGAGGAGCCTCGGAGTTCGTTTTCCGAAGCCGACTTCGTTGTCCCGCCTCTCAATAGTCTTTTCACTCGTCTAAGTTCCCCGGCCCTCGCCCCCCCACTCCCCGGCCCAGCGACACCAACAATTGAATATTCAGACGGGACAGAATTAAAATTCACAGCGACGTGGCTCGTCGCTGTGCGCAACCGGCATTTTGTATAACTGTACACGGTCGGAAAGACGTCACGTGGGACCGCGCCGACAGACAGCGCTCCCCGGCGACGCTGCACTTGAGCCGTGGACCACTCGGGCTCACCAGTCACGCACGGCAAGGCCTCACCCAGGGACTTTTCATCCGTACAGTTATTAGCGATCCCGCCGCTTGGAGGCGAAAGAAAAAAGAAAAAAAATTTGCATTCGATATTAAAAGAATTAAATTAAGAGGGAAACTCGTGACTATTTTTTGCGAGAGGCAACGCGCGTACGCATATGTAATTCCATAGCTGGGTGGGTGAGGAAGATTTTTGGCGCTTTTAGGTGGCCGGTCGTGATTTGGCATAAATTTTCCCACTTGGGGAACCCCCGTGCCGTTGAGTGAGGAGTTTGAGAACCACTGAGAGGTGGTTAGCTTGGGAATCATTTGAAGTGTCCCATTTGGACTGTACCGGTCATGTTTTCTCATCAATGTTCCATTAACCCTCTAGTGTCAATTGATCCTATACGGTGTCCCGTTAACCCTGTAGGTTGGTCCGTTAGCCTTGTAGACTAACTAGCCCTCTTAACTAGTCCCATTAACTAGCCCCATCAACTTGACCCATCAACTTGACCCATCAACTTGACCCATCAACTTGACCCATCAACTTGACCCATCAACTTGACCCATCAACTTGACCCATCAACTAGCCCCATCAACTAGCCCCATCAACTAGCCCCATCAACTAGCCCCATCAACTAGCCTCATTACCTAGCCTCATTATCTAGCCTTATTATCTAGCCTTATTACCTAGCCTTATTATCTAATCTTATTAACCCTGTGGGGTGTCACACTAATCCTTCAACTAGCCTCATTATCTAGCCCCATTATCTAGCCTCATTATCTAGCCTTATTATCTAGCCTTATTATCTAATCTTATTAACCCTGTGGGGTGTCACACTAATCCTGCAACATGCCCTGTTAAACGAGTGGTGTGTCCCATTGGCGATCGGAAGTACCACGTTAACCTTCTAGAATGCCCCACTAACCCTCTAAACTATCCCATTAATCCTCTAAAGTGTCTCATTATCCATCTAGTGTCCAATTGATCCTGTACAGTGCCCCATTATCCCTGTAGAGTGACCTGTTAACCCTGTGAGGTGTCCCGTTAACCGTCGGGATGTCCCATTAATCCTGCAGGGTTTCCCATTGACCCTGTACGATATCCCATTAATCCTGTAAGACGCGGTATGAGGACAGTATGAGGACTTTTCCGAATCTCTTCAGGACCTGATCTGACCCTCCAAACTTCCACCCCGCACATTCCATTTTCAAATCGCCGATTTTTTGTATGTAATCCTACGAAAACTTGTTCTATCGAGTGTTAAATCCAATTTGTGCGAATTTCTGAAAGCCTGAATAGAGCGAGAATTAACGCGGAGTTCGGCGTTACAGAGAGGCGTCGCAAAGCTGGGGGGACGGAAGGGTCAAAGTCGAAAGCGGGTGAGAGGTAAGAGAGGAAAAACCTCCCATGCATCGCGCTCGTGGGTGGGTTGAGCGAGCGGGTGGGGTTCTTGCAGCTTTGGTTACACGCCACAGAGCTCGGCTTTCCTCGCATTTTGCCCCTCGCGGGATTTAATTGGCGAGCGAGCTTTTTGCCGTTAGAGCCGCGCGAGAGGATCGCCAAGCTCTTTCAGCTCGAGCTGAATTCTATCTAGCCCGAGACCCGAGGATAAAACGGCGCGCCACGCAAACTCTCGCGGAGGTAGGATCAAGAGAGGATCTCTGTCCTTCGCGTTCAACTGCACACCAGACGAGGGAGGGCTCCCTGACCGGCGATTAAAACTTTGTCCGCCAGTTCTGATCTTGTCGTCACTGCGCAGGAAAGACCCGTCCGAAGTCCTGTCGGGGAACAACAACGCTCCTGGTCGGGGCCGTTGGTTTTCCTATCCTGCACCGCGGTCCTTGGAAAAACAGCGAAAGTCATTGTGTCGTTCCGTAGGTACTGTGACGTCGCGGTTGACTACTTAACGTTGATGTATTTTATTCGAGTAGCCAACTCTGCTACGGAACGCGGTTTTAGGAAGGAACGACTCGGTTTACACTTGGTGAACTGCCTGAACCGTTTGATAAAAGTACAAACTGGCAAAGTGACGTTGTCATACAGAACTTCGATGACTTACTAAATGACTAGCCTAGAAGAAGGTGGTTCTTGTAGGCTCGTCCATGGGAAAGCGTGCTCAGTGGGGAGAGAATTTGGGAGTCGGCGTTTTCTGGAAAGGGAGGTGTTGTGGAAGATGCTGGAAGCAGGTGTCTAAGATTCATGGAAGGTCAGTCGGTGTTGAGAAAGGCGGAGTAACCTGCTTTTACATAGGTTTACTTAATGTACAGGTAGATCTGTGGGAAATAGAAAATAGGCATTATTAGGCCTTCCGGAAGAAGGGTAGGATGCACGTCATTCTATACTCAACCCGAAGGTCTCTCGCCCATTAAGAGCAACGAACATCCTGTCTACCTTCACGTGCGATGCAATGTACCCCCCAAAATCCTCCTCAATAGAGGTGACAATTGTCACCTTCCCCAGGCTCCAATAACTGACTAGTGATCAATGTCACTGTTTTTGTCTCACGTGTGGTTCGGTGGCCACACGGGGTAAACCAAAGCGAGAGCTCTCCACTTCTCGCCGGTCTCAACTTCTTCGTTCGTTTCACATATACGGTCTCCGTTCATTGCATTCACCATCGATGGACCAGGACCATCGTTACAGTACCATTTAGGGACGCAGCGGTTGACATGGACTGGTCCATTGGTCGTTGGTTTGGGTGTTCATCGGACCGGTCCATATTCGCCGCTCTTGCCCTATTAATAAGTTCGTCGATAGTTCCGCAAACTGTACGCGAAAGCTTTTAATTAACGACTTCAAAGCTTCACACGCCATCAAGGGATTTTCCCCTTCCCCAGGTGGAGGCTTTCCCGAGGAATTTGCAAACGCCAGAGTTCAAAGTCGAGAATAGCGTGACCCTTTTATCGCCAGTCGCCAAACGTGGCACCGGAGGATGGAAGAGACGCGTCCAAAGAGTGGAAAAAAAGGAGTTCCAAACGTGACGAAAAAGCTTGGCGCGCCCTGTTCTCAGAGACGAAGGAAGCTCTCGTCCCACAGCGGCGTTTATCCAAGAGCCGGAGCTTGGAACCGGGTGGCGCTCGTGTTTACGTGTCGCAAAGCCGAGGGGTCCGCTGCTTTACGACACTTTCAGCGTGACCTGCCGCCCCCAACGTTCCCTTACGGCCACCCCCGATCACCCACTGGCTACTCGCCCCCCGGGGCAAACTCCCTTCTCAAGCCCGCAAACAGCTGTGCAGCTGCACCAACCTTTCTCTTGCATATTCCGTTCAACACCCTTGAGGTCTATTTTCAGAGGGAATTTGATTCTGAACCACGTTGATCTTGTTCGGGACGGGAATACACTGCAGGCTTTGTCGTTGACGGTTCTTGGGAAATCTTACCCCAAATGGATGGAATTTCCTGTCCCAATGTTTGGGTGACCTGTTCCGAAGGACGACACGGTGCAATATTGCAATGCAACACTGACAACCAGTACCGCCCGCTAAAAGGATTTCCAATTTACATTATTCGCAATGTATATTCTTGAGGCTGTTGCGTCCCTTTTTCCCTATTAGCATCGAGGTTTGATATCAGGAATTTATGTTCCACCTCTCGATCTAGCAGGGCACCTTTAAGAGGCAACCTTTCCGTATATAAAATCCCAATGTACTACGAAGTCCGTAAGTTACGCAGGATATGGAGATTCGATAAATCGATAGGTTCCCTATCTTTCTTCCCGCGGCTCGCTTCTTTGGGTTCTCTCCATAATACATGAGACCCTGAGTCAACTCCGATACACGTATCGTCGCTCTAACCAGAGATAGAGCAGTATCGGCCCGCCTCATTGTTTGCGAATCATCGATTGTGTCCCTCTTTTCACTCGGCGTTGTTCGCCCACCATGGCCTTCCGCTTTGTATCGCGTTTATTCCGCACACAGTGCGGTGTACACTTCGGTTAGCAATACTGGAATATTATCGTTCCGCCGCCGAAATTGTGCACTTTAACGAATTACAAAACCCATCCACCCGGAAGCCCAAATAAATCAACAAAGTCAGCGAACTACGCGATAAAGTCGATTATCCACGTTATCGTTCGTGGTCCAACGTAGTTTTAATATCGACAAGATACCCGCATCGACGATAACACCTGGGGTCGAGCGATTAGCCGGGAACGTTGTATCAACCGGTGAGTTCCAGCGTTCGGCCGCTAGATGGCCACGCCGCAAGGCGCCTCTCGCAAGCGAAGTGTCGCTCCCGCAGCTATAAGAGGGTTCTCTTTCCGTATAGTAATAAAACTCCGTTTCATCGGCTGTTTCGGAACTGCGATAACGGAGAGATCCCTCCTGGTGGACTAACGAAACTCTTGTTCCAGTGAAGTACCCTGGATGCCTGTGGTGCCGTATCAGCGCTATGGTATACGAAAACAAAGGAAGGACAGGAGCGCTCCGAACCCGGACATTATACCGGACAATGGGTGCAGCGCCGGTACAATCCAATGTTTCCCTAAGTGCGTTCTTTATGCCGCGATATCCTTCCGAATTCTCTTCCGCCAGGCAGCACACCCAGCCGAACTCCATGGAATTCTGGGTGGAAGTGGGCGTGGGATTCTCGCCACGAAGCAACGACGGTGCAACGAGTGCGAATTCGGAAAGCCAAACGGGAAAGAGGGGTCGTACGGTTCGCCCGTTTGCCAACAAGAAAAGCCGCTGCAGCCCTCCAGCCGGGTTCTGGTCGGGACAATCCGGGACCTGCCTGTGGTACATAACCGCTGAGGGCACAAAGGAACCGCGGGATAGATGAAATTCTCGAATAAAATGGAAATCGAATTAAATTCAAGAGATTCTCGTCTAACAGAAGGCGGGTGCCCTGTTAGAATGGGCACACACATTACAGCGAGAATGGCGTCTGGCGTTTGGGAATGGCACATGAGCGAGCGTTACGAAATTGGAGAATGGAGTGGCTTCAAGTTGCTTGGAAGATCTCAAACGAGAACGAATGCGAATTCGATCGACGAGCATCAAAGCTGGTACGTATCTGGTTGTGTGGGATGGCTCTTGGAAGACGGTTCGTCCAACTTTGGGGGAAGAACAATTATTCGGGTCTGAGAGGAAAGTTCATCCATGAAACTGTCGAGGAAAGACGATTGCAGTTTTCGTTACCGACTGAGTCAGCTTCGAATGATCCTGACTTTAACTAGTTCTGGTCTCAATCCTGACCCAGTGAACTCATTTTCCGCGACCGGGCCACCAAGAGAGGGGTCGTTAGCTGACTGTACATGAAATACATTGTTAGCCAGAGTGGGTCCTTTTAGCGTGAAGTTTTATCTTGGAAAGTTGAAGAAAAAATAAAATGGAAATGAAAAGTGAGGATGCGTTCTGTCGAGTAAGAATGATATTCCTTGGGCAAGCACGTTTTCCTATGGTAAATCGTGCCACCGAGCGTGCCCGGCTCGCTTCCGGATATACTTGGCAGAGGTTCCTTGCCCGATGAACTCGCCAGATTCACCTCTCCTCGCCTCGCCCCACTTCCTTCGGCTTTCCTAGCCTCGACATTTCCGAACGGTGAGCCTCATAATTTTCCGCAAGCCTCATCCGAAAAGCTGCTTAAAGGATTTTGCCCTACCCGTTGTGGCGAGAAATAGCAAAGTGAGGAGGTTCCAAGAGGAAATTCTGTACCACCCCTTTTGATTAATAAATCTCGGATGCACGCGAGCAATACCACAGGAGCGTAAGTCGTATCAGCCTTTACCTCCTCTCCATTCTCATGTATACTTTAGGGAATTTCCCGCACCCGGGGCCTTGATTACTCCCAAATTATCGACGAACTCCTGGACCCAACACCGGAAACTAATTATTTAGTTTAGTAATAAGGAATAGATTTAAAAAAGATGGCTTAGAACCTGCAACTACCAAAGTGGAGAGTACCTGCGACCCTATCATAGGATTTGCCAAATTGGTGGTTGTGGAATACCGAACACTGATCCGATTGTAATTAATTTTGATCATCGGCAATTACTCTTGACGGTTAACTAACCGGAGTTGTTGGACCTGGTTGGTGGCGCGATGGGATGGGTGGGTATTTTGGGGTTTACTTTAGTAAACCAACCCAACATCAACAAACCAACGGAAAATACGCATTCACCTACACCAAAGGTCCAAAGTGTGTAAAACAGTATTTAGTCATACCAGCCAAGAAGATGGACACTTGCACTTTAGGAGAATAAAAATTGGGAATGCTATAAGTTTCCCTTAGAATCTGGTGTCAGGGACTTTTTCCCAAGCGTTAAGCCATGCCAAATTAGAGGCGGAAGTTCTCGTTCCTCGGGGGAACACCTCCCAGGGGTTTGGTTGCTGGACCGAAACTATGGAAATTCCTCGAACAATAACGAAGTCGGCTGTAGAGCGCGAGGATTCATACTCCACGGTTTGGCCTCCGTATTCTGGCCTTTGGGAAAATCCCGATAGAGCGTTCTTCCGCAATAAATAAAGGTAGGTGGAATCGACAATCCGTCTTGACGGTTACCCTGCCTAATTTGTTGAAGTTGGATGGTTGGTGGTTTTAGGTCTTACTTCAACAAACTCACCTAACATCAACGGAAAAGCTCCAAAGTGGCACTCCGTTTTCAGTCGTACAATGCAAGAACATGGTTTTTCGGACTGGTCAAAAATGAGAATTAGAACCACCACAAGTTTCCACCAGAGCACAGCGTCAGCGTTGAAATCGACAATGCGTATTGACGGTTACCCCACCTAAGTCGTTGAAGTTGGATGGTTGGTGGTTTCGGGGGTTACTTCAGCAAACTCACCTAACAACAACCCAAAAGCTCCAAAGTGGCACTCCGTATTCAGTCTTACAATGCAAGAACATGGTTTCTCGGACTTGACAAAAATGAGAATTAGAAACACCACAAGTTTCCATTAGAGCGGAGCGTCAGGGACTTTCTTCCCGAGAGTTAAGCCACGCGAAGTTAGAGACGAAAGTTCGCCTAGGTGGTTAGGTGTAGGAGAGCGCGGCTATGAAAACTCCCCGAGCAATAACGGAGTCGGTTGTAGGGCGCAAAGATTAATATTCAACGGTTTAGCGGTTCTTCTTACTTGGGCTTTGGGAGAGTCCCGGTAGCGCATTCTTCCGCAATAAATAAAGGTACCGGGAGGAATGGAGGCCCCCCCCCCCCCCTCCCCACCACCCCCCCCCCCCCCCCCCCCGGAATCTTTTTCATCATACCCCATCCAAAAGGCACTATATTTCCTTTAACCGCTCTGCAATATATTCCGCATAGTTTCCGTCCAGTTGGAAAGGTGCATCTTTCTCTATCTCCATCTGTATCTCTATCCCTCTGGCTCTGCCACCGGTTTCCGTCCCTTTGCACTTTTCCTAACCAGCCGGACCAGCACACCGACCATTCCGGCGCTGCGGCGACGAGCTCGGGAATGCGATTGTCCTCTACTCGAGCTGACGAATTACTATGGCGGTGAAAAGCCCTTCTGGGCAAAAGGGATTCATTCGTCGAGTTTACTACCCCGGTATTTCGAGAACGATGGCGCACCGCGGATGGGAACTCAACGTCCAACGTAGTGTCGTTCAACTTTTTAAACTTTTTATTCGGAACTCATTTTTTTTAGGTCCTGGTGTCGGTGAGCTCGAAATGGTCCAGACAGGGAAGGAGGCGAATGCATCAGGTAAGCGTTTTATCGATTCATGGTACGCGTTGAAAATTCTTCTTTTGACATAAAACGAATCATTCGTGATGCGCGGACCAAGTAAAGGTAAGGGACAAAATGGACTCTCCTGTATCTGTAGCAGAAATGTATGGGTTGGGGGGGTCGCATATCTGAAGAGCCCATAAAAACCCCATAAGTCTGAGACCAAAAAAATGCTTCTAAGTGCTACACGAAGAAAGTTGGCGCTGGTTTAATATTAAGCTGACACCCCCACTTTTCAATTCCGATTTTCTCGAAACGGGGATGAGCCCAAAAATTTTTTTGGTGGCATTCGAAAGCCCATAAATAGCCTGTAAATGATGAGTAGAGCCCATTTTTTTCATGCAGTGGGGCTGCTGGCTCAATAGACCTGTTCTTAAAGTATGAAATATGACATGGGTAAAATTGGACCACTTCATCCGAGCGCTGTCGGGGGTGTAAAATTGGCCTCTTCGAGTGAAATAAATAAAGTCTCGAATCGCCAAAAAGGATAAAAGTTTCGAAAAATGTAAAATATTTGAGTGATGCAAAAATATTCCTGAATTTCAATGGCAACGTCATATTTTCGGGACAATCGCGACGCAGCATTGCGGTGCTTTGGTTTTTCATTTTTTTTTCTGGCTCCACTTTGCATAATTAATTTTATGCTTCGTTTGGGCGCGTTCGAGTGGCCACTGTCGCCAGTTTCGGTCCCACTGTGCCTGTCGGTCTGTCCGTTTCGCCGGATAGTGCCACTTTGGTTGTACCGCGCTCAAAGGGACGGACGGGAAGACGGGAGTGGAGCGGATTCGGCGCGGTTTCGCGGTCGTCTTTCCTTCCCGTCTCTCCGTCCTCGGGAAACTTTCCATCCTGCACGGCAAACCAACCCACATCGCTGAGACACACTTCAACCCTATCTACTCGGTCTCGCGCGAAACTCTCTGCGCTGCGGACCTTTTCCTCTGCAAACGTGTCCTTGGAAAAGCCCGAACCCTGTTCACGGAATCTCGTCACTCCTTTGACGAAACAACAAACTTTGTCCTTTAACGGGGAAGCGAAAAATAACTCACTTTTTTAGACACCCACCTTACATTCTCAAGTAAATCTGAAGAAAACTCCACTAGATTTTTAATAAATTATTTTTGTATTGTATTTTAGTCGTAATAGTAGTACGGGAATTGTATTGACCGAATTGTGTAACTGGTATGAAAACGGGTATTTACAAATGTTTCGTATGTGATTTCCTTCGTCTAATGGGCCATCGATCCGAGTCCTTCAGCAAGTGCAACTCCTACTTGTCCGTTTGTCATTATTCGAAAGGAAGACAATGCCTGCATTTGTATTGTAGATTTCTTATTCTAGGACGATGAAATGCGACTATGTGTTGTGGAGCATGTTTAGGATTTCTATTGTTGTTTGTGTTTGGGTGTTGCATTTGAAGATCGCCTATTGCATAGGCTTGTAATAGGTTCTAGGTGTGTCTGCATGAAGCCCGAGTTTAGGTGGTTGATACGCTTCTGTATCGGGATTAGTCTGGTGGATTCCTATAGTCGGAGACCAGAAGGATTGTGAACGAGGTTGTTCTCGTGTCTTGGTGAGTCTTCTTACAGCTGTCGATTCTGCCGCTCGGGTATTTATCTTCGCTGGGTTGTTGCGATTGAGAAAGAAGGTGGAGTATGTTCAGGATTTGCTCATTGTGTGCGTCGGAAGTTTGTGTTTGGGTCTTGCATTTGGAGATCAGCAATTGCGTATAGTTGGTGAGTTTTCTTAGAGCTGTTGTTTCTGCGGTGGGTTGTTGCGATTGAGGAAGAAGGTGGAATATGTTCAGGATTTCTATTATCATGTGGGTCGGATATTGGTGTTTGGGTCTTGCATTTGGAGATCGCCTATTGCATAGGCTTGTAATAGGATTTAGGTGTGTCTGCGCGAAGTCTGTGTTTAGGTGGTTGATGCACTTCTGTATCGGGATTAGTCTGGCCGATTCCTACAGTAGGAGATCAGAAGAATTGTGAACGTGGCTGTTCGGTTGTCTTATCTTGGTCCGCTTTCTTAGAGCTGATGTTTCTGCGATGAGGATGTTTTTCATCGGTGCTTTGTCGCTATTGACAAAGAGTGGGGTGTCCGTATTCGGGCAGTGGTTCACAAATGCTTTTGCAGATGTCTCCTCGTTCGGGTGTGAAACAGGCTGACATCGCGTTTTCGGCTTTTATCTGGAGCGTGCGATTGTTGAGAAAATGGTTTGTCATAATCTGGAGATATGCTGGGCATTCTAGTCTCTGTAATTTGTAGATCAGACCTTTGTGCCACACACTATCGAAGGCTTTGTTAATATCCATGAATAGCGTTGCGGTGCTTTTGTTCGGAAGTTTGGCTCTTCGAATGTTGGATGCTAATATGATAAGCTGCCGGTCCCCGATTTGCGGTCACGCAAGCCAAATTGGTACGAAGGATTCTATTTTAATTCAGTAAATGTATAACAACTATTATTATTATTATTAATAATAATATTTATATTAATTATAATAATTTTCCAAAAAATGTATTATTATCATTGATGACGATAATAATAGGTCATCAATTAATTAGTAAAATTAAAGGAGAAAGTGTGAAAGAAAATGTTATGAAAATTGTATCGAGATTTCTGCTGCATTAGTCAGCGGTCGAACAGACCGTGATTGTATAGTTTATAAACGCGCGTATGCATATATTAATCTGTAGACGATTCTACAGAGAAATCGCATTATCAGCGATATTCCATCGAGGCGTTCATTATCGTGCCCCCACCTCGCGGCAAAGCCCCCCGTTAACCGTTGATTAATGGATGAGCATGACGCATTCCGGTGCGGCGATGCGCGAGTTTAACATCCGATAAACCGGACCATCAGAGCAGAATCATAGAGAGCGGCGAGTTTCTACCGTCACCGATGCGCGGCCTGCGACGGGAATTTTTTTTTTTGTCAGTTTAGTTGACCCGAGGGATTTAGACGCTTTCCCATAAACTAGCATCGACAGACTCTGTCACGGCGAACTTAACCGGGCACACGGGGATTCCCCAATTGGCGAACGGCGCAATTTCATTAAGGTAGCACTCGCGATTGGTGTTCACTTCGCATAAGTTTCAGACAAATTAGACGGAATTGCAAACACTTCTGGATAGTACAAAAATCTTAAAAAAAAAAAAAATTGTTTTTAAGGGTTCATCTCAGTGTGACCGCCCGAAAAATCACTGATTTTCGCGATTTTTTTTTCACGGTTAGGATATCCTAATCGGTCTGGGTTTTTTAAAAATAAATTAAAGCAGCGATGAAGAATACAAAATGATTTTTGTTGCGGTGATTTTTTAGTTTTTTGTTATTGTTATTAATTATCAAAAATGTTGTAAAAAAAAAAAAAAGAGTCCTAATCGGTGTCCACTTTTCCGGGCTCAATTTTGATCTCAAACAAAAATTTCAAAAAGATGATTAATCTGTAGGAATGCCGCTATCGTCCTATGGAGGCTTTTTTATTTTCTATTTTTTGACAAAATGGCAGCGATTTGAACAAAAAGTAGTGAATTTGGCCTTTTTTCGACAGTTTTTCCAGAAAAAAAATAGGCAGTTAAAAAAAAAAGCTTCCATAGGACGATAGAGAATGACAAGAAGAATGTTCTGTAAAAATTTGAAATCGATAGCTTGAAAACTCTTCTCTCAGCAGCGAACACCGTTTTGAAAAACACCATTCCGAGAAAAACGCGCTTAAACTTTGAGATCAGGATGTGACGCTCCGTTCCCTTTCTCTAAGAAATGCTG
>JAPYZC010003085.1:0-18095 GCA_030522665.1 Ichneumoninae sp. A BG-2022a | reverse complement strand
GATCAGGGCCTGATAAGGTGCCTTATCAGGACCTGATGAAGCGTTAGGCAGTGCCTGATAGGGACCTGACGTCCGCCCGACGGCAATTTCTGCTCGGGAAGTGAAGAAACATTTGATTCTACGGCCTGTTAGCTCGATCGACGAGATATTCCTTTCGATCAACCAAACATTTGTTTCGCCACCCGTAAGCGCACATTTTGTTGACTCAACTGATTTTTTGTTCTCTGTGTAGTGTTTTTGCCCGGCTCTGTTTCGGATAAAACGGAAGCATCATCGGACGCGGTATGAAATTGTGCATCCGCTAATGCCCGATGTAACGCTCAAGAATTTCTACTCGGGTGCTTTCCTTTTTCCCGAAAAGTCTACAGTCTCTGAATCGCATTCATTACAGATTTTGGTTACCGACTGAGTCGTTTCACATTTTCTTAAATGTAAATTCTTCAACGAAGCGGATATCGATCCTGGTTAATATAAGAATTAGCTTTCGAAAGTAAATGGTCAGCGTGGTCAAAAGAATCAATTACAGTTTTTATTACCAACCGCGTTATTTCGTATCGCATCAGCCGTTCCGCTAGTAATAAAAAAATAAAGTTTAATCGAATTTCGTGCGAATCGTCGCTCGTACCAATCAAAGTGCTCTCCGGCACAAAATACGCAAGAGATACATCCACACGTAGGCAGACTGTACGCGATGCTGGAATGAACTAAAGATTACCACGAGCTCAGTCGGACTTTGTAGCGATAAACAAAGCTAAAGTCAAAGTTTCTCTCGCGACGATCGTCGTTATTTCACTATGGTAACCTTTCGCGCGATAAATGCCATAACGATTACGTCAAGACGATGCCCCATCGGTTCGCGCCGAGCTCCGTCGGTAACAAAAACTGTAATTAATATTTCTCCCTGTTACTGACGATTTCCGGTGAAATGTAAATTCTTACACAAACCGAATATCGATCGAGGCCAACTTAAAAACCCGCCTTTAAAAATAAATGGTCAGCGCGACAATAAAAAAAATCAATTACACTTTTCATCACCGATCGCGATATTTCCAATCGCCGCAACCTTTCGACGAGTAATAAAAAAATTTAATAAAACATTTAATCGAATTTCGTGCGAATCATCGCACGTGCTAAATCGCTTATTCCACAGCAGTGATTGGCGGAGTTACAGTGAGCGTTACTGGGGCGCGTGTCTCTCAATTTCTCGCCCTATCACGTGTATCTACGGAGCGCCGGCGACGGACGCAATTAGAGGGAGGGAGATGCGAGTCCAGCGGCTATGCATGATCGCGGAATTGGTCTTGGTTCGGCATGTGGAGACGAACCGCTTTGCAAACGCGTGCACAGACGTTCGCTAGTTTGCTTGGCAGCCTGCATAAGTCGGAGCTTCGCTCGACGCGGCGGGAGAGCCGGAGTGAGTGAGACGAGCTTGCTGGACGGGCGCTCGCGTAACTGCAGCCCGTCTATAATCGGCACGTGCGTGAAATGTACCTCCGTGATTATACTGTATATACAAACGGTATAGTAGAATAATAATGGTCGGTGAGTGAACGTACGGGCGCGCGGGCACGCGACTGTATATATACACACGAACGCGTTAGCTCGGACGATACGTGCTACTCGAGATTCGAACGGGGGAATACAATCTGCGCATTATCAGAGATCGTGCCACCGCCGACGGCTAAAGATTCGTTCGATTCGACGAAACTTGCTCCGTCTGCTTTTATCACGGTCCATTGAAACTTATGTGAAATGTTATTCGAGTAATCGACCGTACTACGGATTTGTCGACTCGTAGTATAAAATCTTACAACATGTGATCGCTGAATTAATTATTAAAATTATATAATAATAATAATTTGTCAATTTATTGTTGCACTGTATACAAAAATTATTTGAAAATTAATTAACGGTATTGGAAGCTTTTTGACGTAAACCGTTCCCGACATTTCAAACACATGTGTGTTGCGATTTTACAGTAAAATTTTTATTTTTAATGATAATTTTTGTAAATTTTAGGCAAAAGATTTGTAATATTATTATCTGATATTTTTATTTCACAAACAAAGTATTTCACAAGTTCCAGTACATTAAATTTAGAATGTATTTGTACCGTGTGTCTTTGTAATTTATTTAAGAATATTTGATAATTATTATTGATCAATAATGTTATTCGAGTAATCGACCGTACTACTGATTTGTCGACTCGTAGTATAAAATCTTACAACATGTGATCGCTGAATTAATTATTAAAATTAATAATAATTTGTCAATTTATTGTTGCACTGTATACAAAAATTATTTGAACATTAATTAACGGTATTGGAAGCTTTTTGACATAAACCGTTCCCGACATTTCAAACACATGTGTGTCGCGATTTTACAGTAAAATTTTTATTTTTAATGATAATTTTTGTAAATTTTAGGCAAAAGATTTGTAATATTATTATCTGATATTTTTATTTCACAAGTTCCAGTACATTAAATTTAGAATGTATTTGTACCGTGTGTCTTTGTAATTTATTTAAGAATATTTGATAATTATTATTGATCAATAATAATAATTAGGTAATTACTTCAATTATCAAAAGTCACTTGATAATTGACAATTAAATAATTAATTGTTGAATGTCGTTTATTACCGATGGGCCACATACCGACGTTTTTCGGCGCGAGGTTTTCGCAGTTATTAAGGGGGTTGCTTTTTTACTCGTCGTTGTAGCAATTATAATTATTCTTAATGATTTTTTTTTCACTCGCAGTATAGTTTTATACAAGTTGATCGGGAGCGAACGTGCACTGTGAGATTTTATTTGATCGAAACTACACCTAGTTGAATCCAACAAATTGTTTCTCCATCAACGGTACAAGAATTTCGCAAAATTTTGTTAATTTGCCAAATTTTTTTTTTATCTCCCACATATTCGGAGATTTCATTGCGGAACAATACCTCGGAAGATATCTCGCGCAATAATGTACTCCGATAGGAGGCACTCCCCAAATTCCCGGTGGCTATGTGGAATTCTGCCGGCTGACCCCGACACAGGTAGTTCTCGCTTCGGACTGGGGCGCAGCAGAGTACACTATTGTTTCGGTACATGCGACCTCTCAACAATGGGATGATATCCTATTTCAGGGGACTACCTCTCTCAGGTTGAATAGTGTATGTACAGGAACCACTGCGAATGATGAAACGGGAGAGCACGCTCGTATGCTGGGGAGGATCTTGTGTATCGCCCGGAGGATGACGCGAACGGGAAAATCTCTTGCACTCCCGGAGCTAATGTTTGCTTCGAAATAATTTACGATATACGCCGAGCGAATTGCGTACCGCGACAGATATCCATACGACCCCCTGGAAGCTCGTGCCGTTGGATCCTCGACTCGAATTTCGTTCCAACGCTTCTCGAGCGGAAGCCCAATCAAGTATTTCCAACAATACTACATAGGCTATGTAGAGTTGTTTTTCCATCGAAAGCGGTTCGTAGTTTCCTCTGGAACTTCGGGTTTGATTTTTATATATATTTTTTTAAATCAATATTTTCCGCGTGTTCTTTATTGTACGTGTATATTTGTACATAATGCATATTTCACTCGATGACATTTTTCTTATGACTAATAGTTTGTTTTTATTGACCCAGTATATTTAAGAGGTAATTGATCATTGAGAAAAATCAAATGTAAAGTTGCAACGTGGACGCGTTAGATGAAATATAATGACGAAATGAGAACTGTTATGTAAAATGAAAAACGTAACATCGACAGAGTGAGCATCACATAACGTTCATGGAAGACTCGACCAGGTATCACTGATACTCGCTTGACCAGATAATTTTAACTTTATTAAATAACGGTGGCACCGTTGTACTGTAATATTGATTTTTTTTGCTGACTACCTGTGAGTAAATCTGTCTGTGGACCAAACATACTTTTATCAGCATTTTTTGCAATTTTTAAAAAGATTTTTTGAATTCTTTTTCATAATAAAAAATTAAACGTACAGTGAGTTCATAATGGCATTGACCCGATCAGCGACACCGTCAGATCCTATTATCGACGCTCCGTGTCCCAATTTTTACCCCCTACGCCTATAATAGACCCATTCCACCTCCCCATTTTTGTACTCCCAGTCCCTTTTATTGAGCCCGTCCACGTTCCTTTTATCGACTTTCATCGATTTTTGTATACGGCAGCGGCGGAAAAATCTTTTTATAAAATACACACGTATACATATATATATGTACATAGATAAATCTGTATACAAAAGCTTTTTCCAACAAAAATTTCAAAAGAAATTCGTTTTGCACATATATTTTTTTTTTTAGAACAAAAGTATTTTTCGAAAATTCTCTATAGTAGCCGAAAAGCCACACTCTCATTTCGTTACCCCAACGATATTATGCCCACTCCACGTTGCGGAGAACCTTGCCGTGTTTATGCCCGGTGGGTAGCACACAATTTGCTCGGATTCACAATCGCAAAGTTCATCCACGCATGCATATGCGTCCGTTGGTTACTGGTCGTGCATTGGAGGTACCGCGGCTCCCGCGAGTTCTCGCCTCGACGTACAGATGCATGGCATCGCGAGTCTCGTGTGGTATTGCGACACGTGCATTTTTCACCCGAACAACCCGTTCGTCGGGTCTCCCGGCAGCAACTCAACTGCAGGGGCTACTCACCTGCACAGGCGTCGGCATACTAATACCGTGTTCTACCTGCCTCCCCTCACCCGCCTCTTTCTCTTTCTCCGCCTCTCTGAAACTCGAAGTGGACACACCGAGAAAAATCTTCTCGTGCCTCTCGATGCAAAGAGCACTAGAAATGCACTCAAGTATACTGCAGCAGGGAGTCAACCCAACGTATCTGAAGTGGAAATGCAAAGACGCATGGAATTAAGCGACGCGATTTTTCGCATAGTTATAAATAGTATTCGAGCATTGTTATCGACTATGCCCGTCGATTAGTGAGTCTATTACCAAAATAATAATAATAATAATAATATAATAATAATAATAATAATAATAATAATAATAATAATAATAATAATAATAATAATAATAATAATAATAATAATAATAATAATAATAATAATAACAACACTAATAATGTGGAAAAGCTAAGAATCATCGAAGAGTGTTGTTGTCGCTTTACTCAGGCTGCGATGTGGATGTTGCACGGGACCCAAGTTGGAAGCTGTTGACGGTAAAGTTTAGCCCCGCTTTAAAGGATAAATAGTATATTATGCTACAAGGGAGGGAAGTGCGCGACTTTCACCGAGCACGAAGTTTGCTGCCCGAGCGACGCGAGGGCAGAAATCGTACGCGGTGAAAAATCCGCTCCTCCTCCTGTGTAGTGTACGACTTTTTTTTTTTTTGACTTCGGTAAAATAACCACGTTTCTCGTATCGCAAAATCGTCACAGTCGCCAATGTTTATTACATCCTCGGGAACAGGAGGGCTTCCAAACGGAATAATGGGTCCTATTATTCGTTATGGAGTCATGAAACTGTACTGCGCATGCGCAAAGGTTAATAATTATTATTTGGCAATAGTAGGCGACTTTCCGCCCGTGTTGCACGCAAGGGATGTAGTTCCCGAGTAGAAATTTTTGAGCGTTACATCGGAACCTCATGGGGCCCTGATTAGGGCCTGATAAGGCTTTATCAGGGCCCGATGTACCGCTCGAAAATTTCTATTGGGGTATTTTTACCGCAGATGAGAAAAAAATTATTTCCTTCAGCACTTGTCAATTTCCGGCCTGACTTTGGACCAAGTCTGATATCGGATTTGTGTCTTGGGACGAAAGAATGTATCGAACGGTCTGGTATGGAACGTTATTTGGGATTCTTCAATTTAAAGAAAAAAAATAGGCAAAATATATTAAAAGTAAAAAATTAGAAAGTACAACCTTAACTTTCATAAAATAAGTCCAAAGCATTTGAAAAAAAAATAATAATACGAAAGGTACACTTCCAGACAGTCTGGAAGAAAACATGCAGTTCGATTAATTGTTTTCCGTTGATTACAATCCGTCATTTGTTCTACTCCTGGGTCTACACTTTACACGAAAATTCGCGCTGGAAGTAAAAAGTCTATTTTACAAACGATGTTTACAATTTTGCAAAACATTCTGCAGCGCCGGAATCGCGACTGCTATCAGTCCATTTTTATTAATGCAAATATGGAAGTTAAAAAGAAACGTAAAAGTACACATTCGACCGCACACTGTATTGGACAATACTCCACGAAGACAGTGCAATATCGACGACGTTTCACGTTTCGGGAAAAACAACTGTACTTTCTTTTCCGACGTTCTCAGTCCATTGCTATATCGGTAGTATGTGACATCCCGGGTTGTTTACGATATCGCAGCACCCACGCAATGATCCCGGTTCAGGACTTTGTTTACTGAGAAACCGCGATGCCGAGAGACTTTGGAACGGCTTTTAATACATCGACAAAGGACGGTCATCCATAACGCGTCGGGTAAACCGATTCGGAGCTCCGGACAAATTCACGGTACGACTTCGCGTCGCAAATAGTCCGTGCGAGTATCCGCAATTTAAATAAAAACGTACAATAGTAATGGAATAGCGAAAGAGCGAACGACCTGGTAACCGTGACACGGTTCTCCTCGGTCTATTATCGGAGCGGGCACTCGAGCGAATCGTGTGTCTCGCGTGATTCCCAACTACATCGATACCGTACCTGCACGAAAATCTACTTTTTTCACCCGAAGATCCGATTCCCATCGGATAATCTATTTTCCACTTCGCTGAGAAGTTTCATTTTTTTCTTTCTCTTTTAAAAAACTCGATCGTACCGTATTATCATATAAGACTAATACCTCATTGCGAATGCGCTATAAATCGTAAACGGTATGAACTTGAAAACTACATTTGCAGTATACAATTGTATCTACTAATTGTAAACTTTAATTCTGAAGAAAAAAAATCTTTTTTCTCAACTGCTGAATCGGAATGTTTGAAAATCGTTCAGTTTTGGAAAACTCATTCCAATTTTTTTACACGTAAATAATGAACAAAATTATTACGAAGTAGCCTTTGAAAATATTTCTTCAGGATCCATTGACATTCGACTATTGTCGGGGCATCTATACTATACCTACACGACAATCGACTTTTTTTTCCTCTGAAAATCCATTTCCATCGAATAATCTATTTTCCAGTTCGCTGAGAAGTTTCATTTTTTTTTCTTTTCTCTATTAAAAAAACTCGATCGTACGTATTACAGTATAAGACTAATACCTCATTGCGAATGCGCCATCAATTATAAACAGTATAAATATTAACATATTAAATTATAAACATATAAATTATAAACATTATGAAGACTTTAATTCTGAAGAGTATTTCCTGTTGAGAAAAAATCTTCTCCTCAACTGCTGAATCAGTCCGTTTGAGAAAGGTTCACTTTTGGAAAATTAACGCTTTCATTTTTGTACACCTGACTGATAAAAACTGTTATTTCGAAATAACCTTTGAAGAAAAGTCTTCAGCATGCATCGACATTCGTAAATGTTTTCAGTACCTAAAAAATGTATGTCATCAAAATTGACGCGGTTATCTGAACAAAATAGTTGTTCCACCGTGAAGCCAAATATGACGAATCGAACGTTGAAGGGTCAGTTTATAGTGTCAATCCATCAACTTCCATTTGAATGAAACATTCACGATGAAAACCGTGAGTGCCCAACAACCGCAACCGTGTCTAATTCCCACAAGAACCGAGTATCGAATCCCGGAACACCCCCGCCCCCCTCCCCCAATCCCTGGCGAAAACCCCCGGTCAGAAGTTCACTGGCGGTACTAACACCTCATGATGTGTGGCAGAACGGTTGAACAAGTGAAGTTTTTCATTTATCTGATGTTTTTTTCACCTATTCGATCGCCATCTTTGCAGGGGTCTTTTTCCGAGGGGTTTTTCCGGGTATTTTCCAGATTTTTTCCAAGAGATTATTTCCGGGGATTATTTTCAGGAGTTTCTCTCCCGGTTTTTTCCCTGTATATCTGCGTATCCTTCCAAAGAACTCTAATCCTCCTCTTCATAAAGCCGTCTCTTCCGCAACACACACAATCACCGTAAAATCTGTAAGAGTCCTGCCGTGTTTCTCTTCCAAACCCATAACCCCACACATACTTCCGGCAGTTCGCCACATCAATTTTTCATCCCTCTCGTCGGTCTAAACCGAGATTTTCAGTTGCCGTAATCTGAGGTCACAGTTTATCAGTTCGCGGAGCGTTGCCCGAACAAACTGACCTAAATTTCAGGGACGCGGAGCGCGTGACTAACATAGCGGGACCCAACGTATTTCCGACCGGACGATGGAACAAGGAAAACAATCACCCTCGTTAGATCCACACGATTTTATGGGCGTAATGTGTATACCGAACTATCCGCGGTACATTGCTGCATTATAGATCACAAGCGGTGTTCCTGACCACGAATTCACGATAGTAACGAGAGGGGTTCACAGGTCCGCCGGAAACCCGCTACTTGGTCCTGCGGTAATGCCCGAACATAGGAGCCGGAAAATGCAAATTTGTGTTACCAGCTCGTTATCCCACGGGAATACGTACGATTCTGGGTGGACGGATAGAGGGACCATGTCTGTGTGTGTACCCGACCACGTGTCACCCTCGTATTAACTACCGAATCCACTATGATTGCCACGATACCTTTCACGCCGAGCGGCCACCAGAGTTTCGATATTCCGCATCGACGGAATACCCACGAAAGCGCCAATGGCATCGGACAGATTGGAGCTTTCTCTCTCTGTCCGGCGCACGTTATTCCGCGGCATTGGAAACGACAGCCGCGAAACCGGTAACACGTATGACATTGACTCTTGATTATGGCTGTTCGAAAGCGCGTCCGCATACTCGCACACGGACGCTAACGCACCCAATTCGCCCGGGAAACTCTGTTATGGGATTTGTATTTGGTTCGGAAATACAGCTCACTGAAGTAAAGAGTTTATTTAACGTTGACAAAATTTTTTGTTGGACACGTAAAAATAAATATTTGGATTTATCGTTGCGAATTTTTAGTGAAGCCAAGTCATTTTTTTTATTACGAAATGGTTTAACAGCATTTTTTTCGGGGCGATCACCAACTTTACTTTAATCAACTGAAACTTCTGCACAAATGAGCTTTTAAATACCCAGGTCCGAGTGGTATACTGGCTTGCGCGCTAGACTGTAGTCCACGAGGCCGCGGGTTCGATTCCCTGGCCAGGCCTCTGGGAGTTTAGTTTCGTCCTACGATATAGCTACGATGCAGATACTATAAGTTTGTAACTTTCTCTCTGTAAAACCAATAATAATAATAATAATAATAAATAAAGAAATGAGTATTTATTTCGGCGTATTCAACGCATTTTTTTTTACATCAAATGAACTCTTTTCTCAGTGCAGTTGTACTCCTTTTAAGTCTCCAATTAGTCTGTCGGACAATAAGCGACAAAATAGTGACTTTGACAATAATTATAAATATGTGAATCTTTAATCTTTTATTGTCGAGGAAGCAAAAAACAATGTGCCGTTGTCACGAAAGATAGTTTGTTGTCCCTGCATTATAAGCTAATTGTAACGTCAACAAAACTCTTGCTATCCAAACAAATCTTTGTTATCCGTGAAAACACTCATGCGCGTGCATGCAACACTCTCGTAGCGCAGGCAGGTGCGGAGAGAGTTTGCAAAATACTGTGCATTTCAATATGAGGGAAAATGTCAAAAAGGTAAATGCGACGGAAGCCACTAAGAAGCGCAGTATGTCATACTAATATTTTTAGCTTGTGTACAGTGGCTTGAGGGCACGGTAGAATATAGTATGGGATAATTCTGGACACCGGTCACCACCGGCGTTTGGCATACCGAATTGACGAGATATTTATACTGAGTGGTGAATAAAACGACAGGGTGGTGAGAACGTATATGTTTGATTACTTGATACGACGTTACATTTTTTCGGAATGCACGGGCTATGCGTGGAGAGTAACCATGAAAAGTCGGGCAAGTTTGCCGGTTATTTGCTCTAAATAAGTTAATGGATTTAGTGAAAGGTTATTTTCGGCATTATTTCTTGCCGAAAAAGTGTTACGAATGAGCTTTTATTCGGTTTTCATTATATTTGGAAATTAGATGCATAGGGTAAAAGTGGTGAATATGGCCCACCTCGATTAACACGTAAATCAATTATATATTCACATACATATATCTCATGATATATTAATTATATACCATTTTTCGTGGAAAGTATATTTACTATACGAAAAATAAATTTCAGCATATACTTATTTTCCATGGGGTGAGTACAGGCGAAAAAATGGGGTTTTTACAAACAAACAAAAATTATTGAGGGTTAAAAAAATCATTTGAAAAAATGCAAACTTCCTACCATAGGTGTCGCTCTAGTTTCCTACTACTGTGTGCTATGGTTGTATCTCTCAAGCGATGTAGTCATTTTTACTAGATCCTTCTCTTAGTGTAGGGTAAAAGTGGTGATAATGGCCCACCTCGATTAACACGTTAATCAATGATATATGGCCCGGGCCATATTCTCCACTTTTACCCTATAGGAAGAAAAACTAAAGGTAAACTGTAAGGGGTTCCAGAGATTTCGCACGGAGAAAAATAGTTTAGCTGCTCTAACAAAATGAGTTTTTCTGACAATGACGTCGTTCTCACAGCAAAACGATTAGCAGCAAAAAATTACTACGTAGATTCAATTCGTTTTGATATCACGACAAAACTTTCTTGTTACTGCGACGACAGAGTTTGCTATGAGAACAAACGACGCATGCTGTAATTTGACGGCTGAGTAATGACTGGTAACAGGATAGTTATAGATGCGTACATAAATTTATTTGAAGATAACTCACCGCGTTCCGAAACGTGTTACCTTTCGCAATTTATACATATACGACAAATTCGAAAAATTCGCAATTTCATTCTATTTTTATTTTTACCCGAATACAAAGGAACTTTTTCCTCGCGTCTCTTTGTTTTCAGTTTGCCCGTCGAGCGTCTCGAGCTTGTCGAGTTATTAGCACATATGCGCGCCCCACTCTGGCATATAACACATTTTTTTGTTACAGTAACAAAGGCTGTTTTGTTGCGGAAGCAATTCACTCCAAGCGAAACATGTTGCGATGGTCAAAAGCTGGTTTTGTTATCCCGATACTAACAAACTAAATTTGTTACGATAACGAAAATGTTGTTGGATCAACAATTTTTTTTTTTCGTGCAAGGATTAAAATTATGTTATTGGATAAAAATTGGATTTACCGAACGTCAATGGGAATTCTGTAATCTCTGTTACTGCCGAGGTAGGGTTTGCTCCGGCTGGCTGTTACATCCCAGCGCTAGTGCGAGACCGGCCACACTCTCGGGCTTGGCGTAATCTCGCGCCAGTGCTGGGATGCAACTACCAACCAGACCATCCTTCTCCCGTCGCTCAGCCCGGTCTGTAACAGATACCTATAATTAATTTTTTGAAGAAGAAATCAATGCAGTTTCATGTAATAATTTGCTTTTTCAACGTAAATGGTCGGAATGGTTAAAAAAAATTTATCATAGTTTTTATTAACAACCGCGGTATTTCACAACGCCTTAAGCTGACAGTTTTACCTAAAAATCGTATAAAAAAGTGGAGTGCAATTGCTCATCATGATGGATAAACTATTTTCCATAAATCTGTTTAAAGAAAAAAAAACGTAGGAATTGCATCCATAAAAAAATAATTCTGTAATATTGTAAATCGAAGAAAATATTTTTTTCATTTTTTTTTACTCATCGTAGCTTTCGTACTGCGCCGCCGAGGCAAATTGACTGCGCGATGTCTCATTCCCTTCGTAACGAGATTCTTTACCATCCGAGTATCGGAATTTCCATTACGAACCCCTCCGCCAGAGGTTGCAGAATAAATTCAGTGAAAAATTGGTGCACAGGTGAGAATTTACAATGGTAATGAATGTATCTTCTGCTCGGGAGCTCAGAACAAAAACGCCATAAACTCGAACCATAAAGAATCTCGGTACAAAGAGAACGGGATCTCGCGCAGTCACTTTGTGATACAGCCACTGAAAAAAATACGTATCAGGAATGGAAGAAATATTATCTTTCGATAAATCCTGTTACAGAATTATTTTTTCGTGCATAAAGTTATTGCACTCTTTTCCCACTATTTAAATAATACGTTCAACGAATAAGGCACTACACTTTAATTAAGTAAAAAGTGTAAAAAATAATTATTATTAATAATAATAATTATTAATCCACCCTTTGAAGTATTTTTTTTTCTTAAAATCTTATTAAAATATTTAATCTTAAAAAACAATAATTTTGCCTATTATTAAGACATCATTTCATTTTATTAAAAAAATTAAACCAAATTAAACCAAATGTAACTCCATCAACATCTATATGACAATCCTGGGCTGAAGGACCATGGTCGATGGCCCATTGGCAATATGAGATGATCAATATTTGATGTGTGTACTGTTGTAATTGGAATTCTAATTGGAATTAATTGGTATGCCGACAAATTGGCAGTAGTACTTTTTTCCGTCAAATAGGGTATAATTTGTGGAGATGGGTCGGCTCGATAAATTGATCAGTGAGTGTTGACATAAATACTCATTTGAAAAATCTAAAACTCCGTCCAGGTACTTGTTTCGATAACAGTGAGGTATTTTAAGTATTGAACCTTGTTCCTGATGAGTATAAAAAATTTCGCACGGGCTTCATCGATTTTCATAGACCACCCGTAGTTCGGCAACATAGATCACCCTTTCATCTCATTACAACAGCGAAATTTAATTAATTTCGATAAAGACTTGAAGTTCCGAAGAAACTTCAATTCGTTTCTCAGTGTGCGATGTCTTACCGAGAAATTCGTAGGTGGTCCATTATTAGCCGACCTCCATGGTCCATATGACCAGGAATGCGAAAAAAATAGCCAGTAAGATGGACTACCGCAAGTTCTAAAATAGTACTTTGCGATAGTAGTACGGAAAAGCGGTCTTTGGACGAAGGTTGTGAAGTTGGCTGCACGAGCCGGATCGAGAGCTACAACGGCACGAGACGAAGTCGAGTGACGTTTGTTGCTCGAGAGGAGGCGAGTGCTGCCTACTTCCCAACCGCCGTCGGGAGACCGCTTTTTCGTACAACTATCGCATACTACTTTATGTCACTCGGTGGGAAAACCCCCATTTTCACACCTTGTGAAATAAAATTTTGTTCGATACTCGTGCGGAAAACGTTTTCTGACACACGCCTTCGGCTCGTGCTGCAAACTCACACTCGTCAGAAGAAGTTTTTTTGTCACACGTGCATAAAACGCGGCACTTTACATGGCAGTCTTGCGAGCCGAAAGTGGCCCATTGCATGCCAATTGTGAACCTGTGGTGAAATGACAGAGTCGTGCATGCGCAGGTCGCATTTCTTTCACTTTCGTCCCTTGGGAGTTTACTTTTCACGTTTTCGTCCCTGGAGACATAACTTCACTTTTCAGTATTCGTCTCGCGCGACTACCATGCCAAGTGCCGCAGATTCATGCACTTGTAACAAAAAATATGATGTGTAACGAGGGTCGAATTGGCGATTGTGACTCGTGTGATCGCAGCCCTCGGAAGCGGCCCGAGCGAAGGCTCGGGCCGCAAACGTCACACTCGTCGCAATCGCCAACTTTCGACCCTCGTTGCACAATATACTATTTTCGCACTCGTATCGAAATATACTATTTTGTGACGAAAATTCCCGCTTTTCGTGCCTCTAAAGTGCGTCCGGAAAAATAACTACAGTGACAGATAAATCAGCACAAAAAGTAATTAGAGTGTTAAAAAAGTGTGCGCAAAAGTAGCTAGAGTGCGAAAAGGAACTAGCATGTGAAAAAAGTGTGCGAAAAACAAACTAGCGTGTAAAAATAGTATCGACAGCATTTTTCGCGCATCCTCTGCTAGAAAGCGCCACTTTCGACATACTTTACAGGCACGAAAAGCGGGACTTTTCGTGTACGTGTTACAAAATAGTACATTTCGACATGAGTGCGAAAAAACTTTCGCTGACGAGTGTGAGTTTGCTGCACGAACCGAAGACGAGTGTTGCAATCACAAGAGTTCAGAAAACGTTTTTCGCACGAGTATCGGACAAAATTTTATCTCACAAAGTGTGAAAATGGGGTTTTTTGTTCGCGAAGCCTGCGAAAAAACCGCCATTTTCGCACCGAGTGACATAAATATTTATAGGATTTTTTGTTTGTTTTCGTTTTCATTCCTGTTCCTTCCACCGAGGCGGGATTTGTCTCCGGGAGTTCCCAGACCAAATTTGTTTTCATAATGGTACACATTGACCACTTTTTACCCTCACATCTGTGCAGAATATTCGTATCCATTAGTAATGCGTAATTCTATCGCTTCCCATCTATTTACACGATTTTTAGGCGATTCTCGAGAGATCCCCTTGACTTTGCGGCTAGCCCTCTTTCCTCTCAAATATTTGAGACGCGGTCCAGCGGGAACCTTTTTTTTGTATCCCAAAGAAGAGCGGTTGGTCGTCAGGGTCTTGTTGACTCGATCTTCGCGTTCTTCAAAGACTTTTTCCAGGAGAGAGCGTCAAGAAAGAGTAGAATTGAGAGTGGGATTCACCGGCACTCAAGCGGGAGTACCTTCGTGCACTCGGCGCCTGGCTAAAGTTTGCGCGCTTATACGGCATAGATATACATACACATATATAGATATATATAGATATATACATATATACACATATACACACATATATTTATGTAAATATACATGTAAATATATATGTATACACGCGATATAATGTCCGGAGGAAATCTCTCATATCCATTTTCAATGGATTCCATTTCCACGGCACTCGCTCCATGACTTTTTCTGATATAATATTGAGGTACGTTATCGCGTCGTGCACTCTCGCTCGGCCAGCCCGCAGAATGTAGGATGTAGCCTTGATTCTCGTAAAAAGCAAGGAGATGCGCGGCTACGGTGGAAATGGCTCGCAGTAGTACGAAACTTCGAAACGAATTTGAATCGTTATTTATTATTCATGGGGAGGCAACACAGAGCGAGGCAAGAGTGGCCGGACTCTCGGAAACGAAGAGGTGTGCGCGAGCCCGCGCGCATAACATAAAAGTGAATATCATGCCGAGAGTGCGCTCCGCACGGTTGTATCTTCTTCGGGCGGTCAGCTCGTGTGATTTTTATTTTTTAATAATGCAATTCGCAGTACGTGTCGAGCCGCGCAAAAAACAATACAAAAACCTTGCATAATTCGAGGCCGGCGTGCGCACAAGATCGGAGACTATTTTCGTGCGACGTTGGGGAGAGCTCGGAACGATATCCCACGGAAATAAACACATCAGGTGAAGATCGCGAACGAGTGACGTCGGGAACAACGCCGGCGACGCCAGAACGCGTGGGCGCACATCACTCGTTAACCCTTTAGCTCTCTTCTGTGTATCACGGCTCATTGTCGCGGTCGCGCTGCCCCGCCTCCGCGCCCGTCGACGCTGTTCTCCGGTTGCCGTCGGGACCGACCTTACCGTGTAATCTCGGCGGCTGGAGATTGCTCGCCGGGCGGACGGCGCGCACACGACGCCGGAAATTGGATACCGGAAGAACCGACGCACGAGACCTCTGGGCAACGAGGAGGTAGCGACCTCGTAAATTTTCTCACAACCGTGAGGAGTGCAAGCGCCGATAGATTTAACAAATTGGGGTGTTAACATGCGATATCCAAACACCGATGGACGACGGGTTACTCGACAATTTTTTATCGTTTTTTCTTCTTTCGTTCTTTGAATTAATTACCGCGGCAATTACTCAATAATTTATGGCATTAAAAGGCCGAAGTAAAGGTTTAGCCTTTCAACTCTCCGAAGCCTAGAATAATTTCTCTCAACCGCTCGACACCTTTCTGGTTTTAGATTTCTGAAAAATGCTAGTCTCATAAATTTACGTAATCAATTTTTGCATCTAAATTGTATTAAAAATTGTAATAATATAATAATATAAATGTAGTTAAAAAATAGAAATAAAAATTGTAGGATGCATTGACATTCATAATATCTTTCGGAATTTTTTGTTTAAAAATTGAAGGAGACCTAAAAAAGGCTTTATCACCAATTTAAATAATAGACTTATCACCAAAGGCAAACATCACACGTTTTTTATCACCAATTCAAATAAAAGGATTATGACCAATGACAAAAATGATACGTTGGGCACTAAAGGTTTAAAAGTTGACGTCGTAACAAAGCGTACCATTTTTATATTTATTCCATTGTGCAAACTAGGACAACGTCGGTCAATGTGTCAAACAGCGACGATGTATAATTTATATTCTACAATATATTACATTTTTATGTTTGAATCGCTGTGCTCGGCGTTAACTCTCGGACAACTCTGTGCCATCGTGGTCGCGTGGTTCGCAGCTCCACGGTACACGGAGTTTCGCGTGCTACTAATTTCCATAAACGTTTGGAAAGTATGCAAGAAGATACGTATTATAGACGGGAGTTGGATGGATAAATTGTTACACTATCATCACAGACTGCGTGAATAATCGAATTAGCCGACGGTACCGCTCTTTATTTAACCGTCTCTCGTTTGCCACGCTACAACGATTTTTCCGTGCTATTAATTCCGTCTGCGGAAGAAGAAACGATCACGGTCAATCGTCTCTTTATTAAAGTATATAATATCGAGGAAGTAGCATTTTTTTTTGTTTCGTTTCGCATGATATCGAGTAATTCCGGGTGATGCGGCTACTTTTTTTTTCAGCGGAAAACGGAAGGACCACCGGAAGTTTTGATTTTTTTTTTCTCAATAACTCGAGAATAATTTACCCGAGAACTATCAAAAAATATATTGGTATTCGCAACAGTAACCCGCGATTTTTACATTTCTCAGTGCAGACTTAATTTTTTTTAGCTTTAATTGGTAATAAGCTACTCTATGAATATTAATGTTCAGGTGGATTCGACAAGTTTGGTGGTATTAATAATGGTGGCGATATCACCTGGGCGGGTGATATACGGCCAATACTACAGAATTCATGCGTCAACCTCTCAGTAGTTGGAAAACGAAAGGTCAAATCCTTTAATATCTCCTACCTTACGTAAAGCAGACGAATAATATCTTCGTGGTAAATATTCTCGCGCGGCATTTCGATAAAAACTATTTGATTGAAAATATCCCGGATTGAAGTAACCCAATCAATGTTACCCGTCAATATCACCCAGAACATGCGGGTCATATTCTGATCAATACCGAATGGTATCCCAAACGATATCACCTGCTCATATTACCCAAAATCTATAGATGATGTGCTAACCAATATCACCCGGAATATCCTAATGATATCCCAACGAATATCACCCAGAATATATGGATGATATCCTAACCAATATCACTTAGAATATCCGGATGGAATTTCAACCAATATCTCCTGGTCATGTTATCCAGAATATTCGAGTGATATCCCTGCCAACATCACCGGGCCATATCACTTATAATGTTCGGGTGATGTCCCGAACAATAACCCGCGAACGTCCGGATGATGTTCCAAACAATAACCCGGGAATGTCCGGGTGACGTCTCAAACAATAATCCGGGAATATGCGGGTGATGTCCCGAACAATAACCCGGGAATGTTCGGGTGATGTCCCAAACAATAACCCGCGAATGTTCGAGTGATGTCCCAAACAATAACCCGGAAATCCGGATGATGTCCCAAACAATAATCCGGGAATATTCGGGTGATGTCCCGAACAATAACCCGGGAATGTCCGGGTGATGTCCCAAACAATAACCCGGGAACGTCTGGGTGACGTCCCAAACAATAATCCGGGAATATTCGGGTGATGTCCCGAACAATAACCCGGGAATGTTCGGGTGATGTCCCAAACAATAACCCGCGAATATTCGGGTGATGTCCCGAACAATAACCCGGGAATGTCCGGATGATGTCCCAAACAATAATCCGGGAATATTCGGGTGATGTCCCGAACAATAACCCGGGAATGTCCGGGTGATGTCCCAAACAATAACCC
>JAPYZC010003084.1:0-12860 GCA_030522665.1 Ichneumoninae sp. A BG-2022a | reverse complement strand
TAAAACACCGACGATATAGTGTCCGAAGAATGGTACAAGCGTTACTACATACGCGACCTAATAATCGGACAGTACGAAAAGGTTAGGTTGGCCAGTTTTGTACGTATCTTATCTTCATTATTGTTTCGCGTGAATATTATTGTTTTCATTGATTTAAATGATAAATCGCAAAGCAATTCTTTTAGTCAATA
Organism: Ichneumoninae sp. A BG-2022a; assembly: GCA_030522665.1. Classification (NCBI taxonomy): domain Eukaryota; kingdom Metazoa; phylum Arthropoda; class Insecta; order Hymenoptera; family Ichneumonidae; species Ichneumoninae sp. A BG-2022a. Next base: position 12,669 of record JAPYZC010003084.1, on the reverse strand, counting down.
TTAACTAAACGTCCGCACATCAGAATTCTCGAAATCTGCGATCGTCCGAAACATTCGGACACGCAGTGTCCAAATATAGGGACGTGCCGAAAAACCGCGTCCGAAGATCGGTACATTTGAGCCCGCTTGATACTTTCTTCCGTAATTAAAAAAAATATTTATCCTTTTATAATTAACCGGTGACTTTTAGAAACTAAAAACTATCATCTTGATATTGGCTTCGGTTATTTCAAGATAATAAATGTTCTTGATAAATGAATAACTGCTGAAATCTTAGGCTGCTCTTAACCGTCCGATCATTGGTACCTTTACCTTAATGTCTATTTTTTATAGTTACAGTGACAAACAATCATAGTTGCAACCGTAATTATAGTTTAACCAATTGAATATATACTGTCAAAGGCTAACTATATAGACTTTCCTCCTGGGAACTATTCGTTATATCGTACGAAATACTATTATTTTTCGCAGCGTTGTCAAGCGATTGCTTTGAGTCATGACCTGCATCTTTGAGTTTAAAAAATAAAATTTGATTTTTTTTTTACGAATATATGAATGCTTTCTTTGCATCCTCGGAAATATTTTATACCGTAAAGAGGCTTTGAATGTACTATGCATCGGAGTCCCGGCGATGTCAGCTATTTCGCTGCATTCCCCTGTGTCGGCCGATCTCAAAGAATTGGGAATACAATGGAATCGGCAGACGGGCACGTGCTTCGATCGTGAGGGTGACTGTGTTCCGGTAATGCTATGACGGAGAGAACCTGCCTGGCCGAGAGTTTAAGTCGCACGCGATGGCCGTCTCAGCCAGCAACCGGACAATATGGATGCGCCATTACCCGTGAAAGGGTATTGCTTTTTCCGGTCGTTTCCTAAAGAAAAGCGCACCATAGTTATCTTCAAACGACTTAGGCTTAGCCCAAGTCCAGCATTCTTACCGTTAGACTCAGAAGTGAGAATCTTCGCTTCACTGAATCATTGACCGCTAAACGCCAAACAGAAGGGGCGTTAACTTGAGCTCGAACCTAAATGTAAGCCATTATTAAATGTCCAAACCCGTTGCGGATCTGCTTATCGCAGTTCTTTTTCTGTGTAATCGTTTTTTACAAATTTATATACGAATTTCATACTTATCATGGCCTGAGTAATTCCTACTGATCGTAGTTTTAATAACATTAATTAAGCTGGTTGATTCGTGCAACCGAAATGAATATAGTTTATCTGAGTTGCTAAATGTATATTATCTAATTAATTTCAATTGAATTAACCTACTCGTACCGGAGTTTACTGCATATATTAATTTACAATAAGAAATAAAGCGAGAGACGTAATTAATTATTTGATTAGATTGTTTGAACAGATACTATCGATACGATAAAGATACGCCACTAAATTTAATTACATATACAGTAGACGACCGCGCATTTCCAAAAAGCATAATTCCAAATGACCGCATATTTCGAAAAAGCATAATTCCATGTGGCCGCCTATTTCCAAAAAAGAATGAATTCCAGATGATCGCGTATTGCTAAAAGGCATAATTCCAAATGACCGCATATTTCCAAAAAGCATAATCCCAAATGACGACCGCGTATTTCCAAAAACCATAATTCCAAATGACCGCGTATTTAAAAAAAAAAAACATAATTCCAAATGACCGTGTATTGCTAAAAGGCATAATTCCAAATGACCGCATATTTCCAAAAATCATAATTCCAAATGGCCGCGTATTTCCAAAAAAAGCATGAATTTCAAATGACCTCGTATTGCTAAAAGGCATAATTCCAAATGAGCGCATATTTCCAAAAAGCATAATCCCAAATGACCGCGTATTTTCAAGAATCACGACCACGTAAGTTAACTTCGGCCCCTTCTCCTATCCGACCCCTTCCGCTACCTGTTAATGAAGTCGTCGCTTGCTACAAAGCCGACAAAGACGTGCCGCAGCGGCGATCTCGGTGCGAAACGAAGATCGATGAATTCTCCCTACTCCACATTTGCGTTTATTCGAGCATCGGACATAGGGTAAAAGTGGTGAATATGGCCCACCTCGATTAACACGTAAATCATTGATACATGGACCGGGCCATATTCCCCACTTTTACCCTATCCCTTCATTTTACCATAAGGCAGTCGTAGAGCCACAACAAATTTCATTCCGTATTCGGCACATCCGTTCGTAACAATCGCGCATAACGATATCAGATTTATGAGCAGATAACAATACATCTCTCAGGCCTCCGGATCGTACAGCGATCCACTCGGATCGTCAAAATATAACGAGACCTTCCTCGCGATTTGGAGTATGACTCGTCGTCGGATCGAGGACCGCGTAGACGTTTCGTCAGCTCGCCTCAGACGAAGATGTTCGATCTACTCCGCGAGTACGGAAGGTCTTTCGTGTACTCAGCGGCGAAGATTCCCGTCGTCTCCGTCGGTTTTACGCCCTGTTTTCCTAAAGTTCGATGGTGGAATGGCGTTAGCGCAGAGTGTCAGCGCGCGATTTGAAAGTCGAGATTTCCCAGGGCGTATCGCGCGCCCCAAGGGCCAAGGAGGACGGATAGTGAAACCGGTGTCGGGGAAAACCCGTCGGAGACGACGGGTGATAGAATAATAATACTGATTTCCATCGAAGTCTCGCCTCGTCGTTCGATCGATTCGAACCTCGCGATATATTCCGAACCTGGAGAGTAGACACTCCGTGGCTGTCGGGCGGATTCCGCACATAGTCTAAGTTTCGACGCTGGGAGATTCTGTAAACTACATCCACAGACTAGACATGCCGAAGAGCCGAGAAGATTCCGGTGAACATCTTCGAGATATCATAAGCAGTTTCGCAAACCGGTCCGCTACGGATCATCCTAAATCGCGATAAAATCGTTCGCTGATCTTCCGGGACACGAATACAATGCACCGTTCACACGTTCCATTCACGACAAACCACATTTCTCAAGTTCGACCGTGAATTCATGAACCAAAGTCCCAAAGTTGGAAAGGTGTGAGTTTGGGTCTTGGATGTTGGGAATCGCGTATCAATATTTGGAAAAGGAGCCTTTGATCACGCTTTTGCGCAAGTGTTCTGGAGTCGAATTTTGGACGGCTCGCGTCTTGTCTCTCGGTATTGTCAACTTGCTCGAGGGTGCAAAGATGCGAAGTGTTGGAAAGTGTTGGAAAGGTGTGAGTTTGGGTCTTGGATGTTGGAAATCGCGTATCAACACTGAGAATAAGGATGGTATTTCCTACTATAACGAATAGTTTCCAGGTGGGACGTCTATATAGATAGTGTGTGATAGTATAAACTCAATTGATTAAACTATAGTTATAGTTTAATCAATTGAGTTTATACTATCACACAAATACAATTTTTAGTCATTGTCGTAACTGTAAAATGTAGACGTCCCTCCTAGGAACTATTTACTATGTAAGTTTTTCTCAGTGAATATTTGAAAAAACAGCTTTTGATCACGCTATTGCGGAAGTGTTCTGGCGTCGAATTTTTGACGGCTCACGTCTTGTCTCTCGGTATTATCAAATTGCTCGAGGAAGCAAAGATGCGAAGTGTTGGAAAGTGTTGGAAAGGTGTGAGTTTGGGTCTTGAATGTTGCGAATCGCGTATCAATATTTGGAAAAAGAGCCTTTGATCACGCTTTTGCGCAAGTGTTCTGGAGTCAAATTTTGGACGGCTCGCGTCTTGTCTCTCGATATAATCAAATTGCTCGAGGAAGCAAAGATGTTAAGAAATATGAAAACCGCATGCATTTTTTTACGGCACAAAGAATGCTCTGCAATTACAATATTTCCTAGAAGATCCAACACTTTTACAGATTGTAGACAAATTCTCAAGCCTGTCTCAGAAATCCCAGATTCTCAGAACATCAAGACATGTTCTTATTCCATGGAAAAGTCAGCCAAAATGGACATTTTGTAAATATCATTAACTTCGAATTGTCCTGATATTGTGTTATCTGAAATTTTGTTCCGGTCAGCCGCACTACGAGAACGAACCGAATTGACGATGCAGTAGCGACACGATAGGTAGACCCAAGCGTAGGATAAAAATGAACATTGTTGATGATGTTTTTGATTTGATGGGTCCCACGGAGAGTAAGGAACAATTCTGGCCCCAGGGAGGTTCCGACAAATGTGTGTTCTACCAATAAAGAGGTGAAGTGCGAGAAGAGAGACCGGGATACGGGTTGAGAGATAATCGAGGAAGTGGAAGCCATAACACCGGCCGAGATTGGCCCCGGCATGTTCGCACGCCACACACCTCATTTGAATTTAGATTCGTCTCGAGGTCCTCCCCTGGTTCACTAACGCGTCGACGGTTCTAGGTGTTGTGTACAAGCGGAGCCGAGGGAATGCATGAATCTTTCTCACGTACGCCCGTTCTGGCATCAATACAACCCAAAAGCTCTGTCTGTTGTTATATTAATCTGGAAACCCGTCCATACCTTATAGCGAACACATATTACGAATGCACTAAATCACGAATCTTAAATGGACGGACAGTTTACTTGTGTGTCAGTGGAACACGGAAACCGCATGAAAAGCCCGGAAATATGTTAGGGGAGAGCGGGGCAAAATGGCACACCGGGACAAAACGGGATAACGAGACAAAACGCGACTCTCCAATAACTTTGGGATGATTATTGTTGATGGTAAGTGGGGCAAATCGGGTTTGGAAATCCGAATGTATCGTTGGGACAAAATGGGCCATCCAAAAATTATTGAGAAATTGAGTTTTGCCCTCACTGTCCCGTTTTGCCCCGGTGTGCCATTTTGCCCCGCTACCCGATATATTCGGCCTCTGATTCTTTACATAAATGGGACAAAATGGGGCAAATGGGACGGTGGGGCGAAACGGGACAATGAGGGCAAAACTCAATTTTCTAATAATTTTTGAATGCCCCATTTTGGCCCCACAATAATTGGGTTTTCAACCTGAAAATTGCTCCATTGGGATGTCAAGCGTTCAGTGATTATTGGTAATACTCCAATCAGTTACAAAGGCTAACTGTAGAGTAGGGTACGGGTAGGGTCAAGAGTCGATGCTCCACATAGTTACTATTCATAGATGATTGACAGTTACGCGTATTAATGGTTCACCATTTACACCATTCAGGACGAATGGTTGCATCCAACGCGCCATTCGGTGACGGTACAATTGAGTATAAACTAACGCTTAATCTTGAGGGCAACTACTGATTCAATTTTCATTACAAATTTCAGCTAACGTTTCGGCGCATGCTAAAATAAAAATTAATTACATACTTCATGCCTTTATTTCTATAAAAGGTAGTTCGACCTTAATGACAAACATAATTTCAAACGAAAGCGTAAACCAAGTACAACCTTAACACCAATCATAACTTACAGAAGGGTTTGAGGTTATTCTCACGATTCTCCATTGAGCTCCAAGCGGATTTCAACGGTGCTTCTCTCGGTCAGTCTTAAAAATCAGAACACGCCAAACCGGCCTCCACGCTCACACTGGATCCATTGAAAAGTTGCCAAAGATACATCGCCACACACCAAATGAGCCTCGAAAACGAATGAAAACAAATACAAGTAGAGAACTTAGTCCCATACTATAAAATAAAAAAGTACGTACATACTTAAATATGAAAGGAAGTTCAAACTTAAACACAAACATAATTTCGAACGGAAGCATTAATTAAGTCCAAGCCTGCCACCAATCACAACTTAAAACACGCACAATCGGAAAGCACAACTTAAAGTATAGTTTCAGTTAATTCCCACGATTCTCCATTCGGCCCCTTGCAGAATTCAACGGTGCTTCTCTCGGTCACTCTTAAAAATCACACAAAGCCAAACGGGCCTCTACGCTCACATTGGCTCCATTGAAAAGCTGCCAAAGATACATCGCCACCCAGCGAATGAGTCTCGAAAACGAATGGAAGCAAATAAAAGTAGAGAACAAGTTCGCGAGAAGGAGCACCGAGTACCGAGAATGGAGCAGCGGGTGGAGCAAAGGACGGCTCGGGATCCCGAGTTATGCCAAGCCGGGGGAGATAAGTGAGGCGGCATTTTACAAATACAGTCGGCCATCTCGCCGCTGCAGGCTCTCAGCTTCGATATCGCGACATGCTGCTGCTGCAGGCTGCCTGGTACACCTCCCCATTCTCATTCCGATTCGTTAAGGGTATTGACAAACGTGAAGGAAAAACGAGGGATAAGAACGCGCGGATAGAAAGTATGTGGTGATGAGAAGGGTGAGGAGTGGTTGGTCCTCCATTCTGTCGCCGCCTCCGCTGCTGGCTGCGTCTCCCAGCGTCTCGATTGTCAGAGGATGAACATTGGCAACGGGCAAAACGGGCGCGGGCTTGTGCGGACCCAGCTGGGAGCGCGGGGGAAGCGACAAAAAAGAAGCAGATGAAAGGAAAGGAACGCAGACGAGAAAGAACGCATTCGTTGATGCTTCTTCTCTGTTCCTATATAGGTCCGGAAGGTACGGCGAAGCTAGCGAGTTATATCCATTTCTATACTATTTTCTTTATTGTCCCCGAACTCCCCCGTCCCCGCACGGCGATAGTGAAAAGAGGAAAGAGATCGGAGCAACCGAAGGGAAAATATGAGGAGTTGCAGATGGGAAATAATATAAGCTCGGACCTGGTCGGGCGGGGAGGGGGCAGGTTGGTCGGCTTTTTCTGAATTGTCTTGGCAACTACCTTCTGAAACAACCAGAAAAATTGTTTCTTGAGGTACACTTTGCTAGATGAGTAACGAGTACAAGAAAATCGTGGTAATGAACTATTGGTTGTCGTGTGGTTGCGATCCGAAATGTTCACCTCAATTCACTCTCGACTGGGTCTCACTTTGTAGTTACTGCCATATTTTTAACTCGTATTTTTTATGCTTGTGTGTTAGAGAGTGATGGAGCAACTACTTAGGATCAAAAGTGCATACTTAGATGAACGTAAATTAATGTCCGCTTTGTTGTATCTAGAATTACGTTAAATTAATAAAATTGGGAAATACTTATTGGCAAATGCACGACGGCGAAAAGAGGAAAGAGATCATCAGAAGAACCGAAGGGAAAATATGAGGCGTTGCAGATGGGAAATAATATAAGCTCGGACCTGGTCGGGCGGAGAAGGGGCAGGCTGGTCGGCTTTTTCTGAATTGTCTTGGCAACTACTTTCGGAAACAACCAGAAAAATTGTTTCTAGAGGCACACTTTGCTAGATGAGTAACGAGTACAAGAAAATGGAAAACGACCACCCGCGTGATAATGAACCATTGGTTGTCGTGTGGTTGCGATCCGAAATGTTCACCTCAATTCACTCTCGGCTGGGTCTCACTTTGTAGTCACTGCCCTATTTTAAATTTGTATTTTGTATGCATGTGTGTTAGAAAGTGAGGGAGAAACCACTTGGAATCAAAAGTACATACTTAGATGAACGTAAATTGGAGAAACGAAAATGAATGTCCGCTCTGTTGAATCCCAAATTATTTTTAATTAATAAAACAAATTGAAATTTTCATATGACTCTTATAAAATTGGGAAATACTTATTGACAAATCCACGACGGAGAAAAGAGGAGAGAGATCAGAAGAACCGAAAGGAAAATTGTGGACTTTTGTAGACAATAAGTTGTTGTAAAAAGTTCAAACTGTTTTTACTCCGCACAGGTCCATCTAAGAATTCAACAAAAAATGATCAGTACTCATGAAAAAATGAATTAAAATTCTTGTAATCGTATCACTTTAATCAGCAGCAGAATCCCGCGTACACAGTAACACAGTACACAGTAAAAAAGTTTCTACTTTTTACAATAACATATTGTGCACAAACGTCAACAATTTGTTATTTCTTAATTTTCCGATCGCACCAACCGGCTTCTAGTGTGACAAACAAAAGTACAAACTAAAATTGTTAATAACATGGGAAATGAAAGGACAAGTTTGTATATTCAAGCCTTAACAAACGAGTTTGTCACTTATTTAACAAAATTATTTTTTGAAACTTCGTATTCCGATTTTTCGAAATTATTTTGTACTGCGTATCGGGACGAAAGTATTGGGAAAATAATCAGACATGTAGTTGGATGAAAAAGACGGAGCAGCGTATAGACATCTAAAGAACCCACGGACACTGCAGAGTTCGATATAAGGTTCATTAGTTCATCAATCAGGGACGAAGTGTTTACTCCTTCGGCGTCCTATCAATTACCGATGGATCGACCACGCCGAAAGGTCGCTTCATTAGCTCTTCCTAGCGAACCCTCCGATTTATTCGCCTCGTCGCTTCCGTGGTTTCACTTTCTTTTCCCACATCCCTCATGCCAACCCTGACGTTTCTCTAGACTCAGTAATTTTTAGCCGTCAAACAGTCATTGATTGATTGTCCTTTATCCCGAGTCAACCTTTGTGTATTTTCCCGTTCATCACTATTCGGTCTCCCATCTCTGCTCTCTGCTTTCTACTGTGTACTTAATTCATCCGGAGTTTATCCCGATATCTCTTAGCCAATCTCATCCGACAACGGCTAAAAAAAATCGTCGAAACATTTGTCGGAGCACGACACACGAAGCTTAACAAGAATTTGCAATGACGTACAAAGCTTAACGTGAATTTGCAATGACATACGAAACTGAATGAGAAACGTTACTTTCTTCTATTTAATATGTAATATTTTTCTATTTAAAATGGAATATTTTTCTATTTAAAATGGAATATTTTTCTATTTAATATGGAATATTTTTCTATATAACCCTCCCTTCGCGGTCATGTGCGGCTGGGGTCACAATGACGATTGCCGCAAACTGTATCGTTCAGAATCCTTAAAAAAATTCAGGATAACAGTTTCAACCATGTAGAATGCGAAATGCACGGTACAATTTTTATTTTTTATTTTTAAGATGGCAAAAAAATCATAAATGGGTGGATGCGTGAAAAAAGCCATTTTGCGCTTGGGGTCATCCTGACCCTTGGTGACCACGAAGGGTTAATATGTAACATTTTTCTATTTAATATGTAGTATTTTTCTATATAATATGTAGTATTTTTCTATATAACATGTAGTATTTTTCAATTTAATATGTAATCCTTTTCTATTTAACCCTTCGCGGTCATGTATGGCTGGGGTCACAATGACCCCAGCCATACGATTGCCACAGACTGTCTCGTTCAGAAAGTCTTAAAAAAATTCAGGATAACAGTTTCAACGATGTAGAATGCGAAATGCACGGTACAATTTTTTTTTTTTTTTTTAAGATGGCAAAAAAAATCATAAATGGGTCGATGCGTGAAAAAAGCCATTTTGCGCTTGGGGTCAGCCCGACCCCTGGTGACCACGACGAGTTAATATGTAATATTTTTCAATTTAATATGTAATTTTATGTGTACAGTAGGAAAACTGTCTTGACATCGTTTATGCATCGCCGAGGTGAAAGTTCGCGACAATTCGCGACGGAGTCAGGAAATCGTTGAAGTTGAGTTCAAGAATGTTGTCGGACAGATAAGAAGTGGGCTCGGTTTCATAGAGATGGTGACGCGGCGGTCGTGCGAGACGGCAAAGACATCGTCGTATACAAGGATTGGTAGAAGTGGGACGTTGCGGTGAAACTCTGGATTGACAAATTGTTGTGGAGATTCTTTGCACTTAGGACTGGTATGCAAGAAACTTTGCCGCCAGGGGATAAATTTCCATGTAAGAGAAGCACCGACCTTATGCCGTCATGCCAATTTGCGGGTTGACCGTGATTAACTCGCCTTGCGACTATCACCGACAGAGAAACGAGGGAATAGCCCAATTTACGTTACATCTGTATGCATTTGCGAATTGCATACCAAACTTGGGAAAATATGTTCAATTATATATACTATTGCAACAACCGAGCGAATTAATAACGCGCTTATTTGGTTTTCGGGCGGATATTTTTCATTATCAAATTTTTTCTTGCCTTGTATTTTTATTCTTATTTTTTTTCTTATATCATTTTATATTATTTTTTTTTGCGTCATGTTATTTGTAGTTGTCTTTGTGGGTTGTAAGGAGTGTTTGTATCTTGATGCACGGTGTTCTTAGAGGGCTTAGGCTCCAGAATACGACATAAACGAATCTGTCTATCTAACGATGATTAAGTGCAATCCCAGCCAAATATCTCGAGTACGAACTCTCAAATGCCTGTTCTCTCTGAAAATCCGACTAAGACCGTATTCATCCGGTCATTCGATAATCCGTACGTTCGTCATTTGTCGTATCGACCTATTTCGGTCAGCTATGTAATATCGTGTGTGTCAGTCAATCCTCATCTCTATATTCGTTACAATATAAATATGCAAAGGATTTTTTTCAATATTTCAAACCTGCTTGGTCACCTTAATACCAGTGATTCTTAGTTGCCGTATCCTTCACACACTGGAAAAAAGGATAGGGGAGAGTGGGGCAAAATGGCACAGCGGGGCAAAACGTGATTACCAGACAAAACGCAATTGTCCAATAACTTTTGGATGGTGGCGAAGGTGGTAGGTGGAGCAAAACGGGTTCGAAAATCCGGATGTACCGTTGGGACAAAATGGGGCATCAAAAAATTATTGGAAAATTGAGTTTTACCCTCACTGTCCAATTTTACCCCGCTGTGCCATTTTGCTCCGGTCTCCCCTAGTATTTCTCACTATATCGAATAGTGCCCAGAGGGAACGTCTACACAGATAGTTTCTGATAGTGTATATTCAATTGGTCAAATCATAATTGTGGTTGCAATGATGATTTTTTGTCATAGTCGTAACTACAAAATATAGACGTTCCCCATGGGAACTATTTTTTATGGTAAAAAGTCGGTATTGTTGCTTTTACTATGTCAATTTTTCTGAGTGCAATATTAGCTTGACCAGCGTAATGTAAAAATTAGAATACTACGACGATGACCTAAATGCAACACAAGTATAGAACCGTGATGCGTTTGACGAACATCGAGGTAACGGCCTTTGGCGACGACCCAGGAAATCGAAAATGTAATCGTATTGCCTTGACCACTGTATTTACAATTGTAATGCCAAGTGCGTGGAACTGCATTGGATTTGAATGTGGAACGCCCGACCTCTGGTGAACACGTACCATTGTGCGAATATTACCCTTTTGCACTTGTTCCTCGCCAGTAACTGATAAGATCGTATTTATGAAAATTGGGGAATTTACGCTAATGTTCTCTTGGAATATATTTTTTACTTTTTGAAAATAGGTACACATGGTACTTACTTGCCCTTCATAACTCCACACTTTACGTATTTTTTATATATTGAGAAACTCAAAAATCAACATATCTTACGATTCCACGTCAAACTAAGCCGACATGTAGTATCCCAAAATGTATCATTGCGAATTCCTTAATCGCCAGCATGACAAATTAGTTTACAAACTAATTCCCATACACAGACGATCAGAAACTGTGCAATCTTTTATGCGCCATTGAAGTTATGGACTCTTTAACACCTTTTGGTGAAGATCAAACCCCTCACTTCAAAACTCTTTTGTCTGTGTGTTGACCTGCAACACCTGTGATTTTATTAGGTACACCAGTAATTGGTAAAACAAATCAACAATGACTATAATATTCCCATCTTACATTTCTTCGATCAATACTCGCATCACCCGAGAGAAAATTTGAATTCCCTGCTGTTCTGCTTCTCGTAATACGAAGTTCCTTTCATTTGGCCGCTGTTTCTTAGCCGTGAAGCTATTTTCGATAAGTTGAAAAATTGTATGCGTATTTTCCTTTTCGATTGGTGAATGGTGCGAACCTATTAATATCTGAATTTCCAAACGAGTTACTTGAAACTGAACTTAATCCTTTATATCACTCTGTTCAAGATTGAAAAAAAAAATGACGCGAAAAAATTACACAAACCAATTGCGAAAAACATAAAGCGAAAAATTCAATGCGTAAGCTGCAATGATAACAAGACGCTACATGTGATATTTAACTGAATTCTTATGCATTACTTAATTTCAGGAGATCTTCCGACTGTCCAGCAGCGAATAATCATGGCGGTACTTTTAACTTTGCCTTTCGTAAGTTGTCGTTCCTCTTACATCCAAAATAAACCAAAGACAAACTGAATCTGAGATGACGAGCCAAGAAAAATAAATCATACCAGTCTTTAAGGCGATATTTCCGACCACCCGACGAAGCCGCATTAAGAGACGCGGTAAGGTCTCGAGATGGGAACGTTTACTCTCCGTCAGCAACCCACCCTACGGCAGCACTTTCTTCCATACAAACGATCCCACTTTTCAGCCTCTCCACAAACGAAATATTTTATTCCTCCTCTAAATATTACGTTACAGCATTTTTCAGCGATGCAAATATGTGTATTTCCTTATAAGCTGTCGATCGTATCAAAAATTTAAGCCGTAGCAATAGGCATAGAGAACAATACTTATTGTTACTTCGGCAATATTGTTCTATAACACGCTGCCCTACATAAAATATTCTACACAAATGTATTAAAAAATTCGTAACAATATGGAACCCTATGTAGACTCACATGCTTCTTAAGGCTTCTTATAGTTTGAAAAGGTATTTTCTGAATCGGTTGACTAGGTTATTATTATTATTATTATTATTATTATTATTATTATTATTATTATTATTATTATTATTATTATTATTATTATTATTATTATTATTATTATTATTA
>JAPYZC010003083.1:0-12864 GCA_030522665.1 Ichneumoninae sp. A BG-2022a | reverse complement strand
CTTTATTGTTAGTTATTGCTATTATTGTTTATTGACAATATTAGTTAGTATTACAGCATTAATTATTTCATCCTTTTTTGAAGTTACATTTTTATTACCAATTTTTTTTATCGTTAATTATTTTTGTATTTTTTTTTAGTCATTGCCATTTTTATCTTTATTAACAATTTTTTCGCTTTTTTACGAATATTTTTTTCTCGTTTCATCTGGGGCGAAGCAATTTGATTACACTGAGAAAAAAATGGCTGTATTAACCAAGCGGCGTTCACCTGCGTTCAAAGACGTTATTTAGTTGGTACAATAAAAAATTTTGTTTGAATCGAAATATTTTGAATCAACTGAAGCGAGTAATTGTTCAACAATTATTGAATTGTTTGCTTTTTTCTCAGTGTGTCAGCCACGATCCCTCATAATTGTACATAAAAAAACCCTTTTTAAAGTACTTGGCGCCAAGACACTGTCTCATCACTTGATAATGCAAAGTAGCAGACAACTGTTTTACCCTTGGACTTCTGCATGAACTTGATTCATTCAGAAATGTAATTTGGATTTCTCTTGAACGTTTAATAAACTTCGAAGATTAGAAGAGCAAATTATCCTAATTGCTTCATTTAACTGTACAGAATTTTGTGAGGCCTTTTCGTTAATTATTAAATTATTGCCGTCACTACTCTGTCAAATATCGCCCGAGTAGACATTTTCGAGCGTTATAACGGGCCCTGATAAGGCCTTATCAGGCCCTCGGCAGGCTTTATCAGGCCTTGTCAGGACCTTATCAGGACCCGATGTAACGCGTGAAAATTTCTACTCGAGCGGTGCACGGTCAATGGCTGTACCATACTGAGTATAAGCACTTCGTTGAGCACGTTATGCTTGAGCTATTGCGTCCTTGACACATTGCACGAGTTACAAATGTATACCGTATAATACGAAGTATAATATCTTCATTAGGCTCACTACGCGTTAACTTCTAAAAACACGGCGAGTCAAGCCACTCAAAAAGAAACATCCTCGAATCCATCGTCCTTGGGGACGATCACTAGTAGCTACACTGTAAAAATAAATTGAAAATTGAATGTACTGGAACTTGAAATTTGCTAACGTTACTCATATTAATTAAACATTAATGTACTATGCTTGTAAAATAAAAATACAAGATATTAAAATTATAAATCTTTTGCTTGAAATTTCCAAAAATGTTGCTTATGAAATTTCAGAAACGGTTTATGTAAAAAAGCTTCCAATACTGTTCATTAATCAAACAACATTTTTGTACAGTGCAGATAGTGGAAACCGTTGTGTGCACGTTCCATTGTGTAGTGGGAATATTACTGAGAATTCTGAACGCATCTACCTAAAATACAGCTTAATTCACAACAAGTCCAGCAGGTCAGATTGAGAATTCACCTCCGGACCTCGTGCCTCAATTTTTTTTCGAGAGGACGACCTTCAGGCATGACAACGTAGCTCCACAAGCCCGTGACGAACCTCGCCTTCCACGTCTGGGTCTGAGGCACGTGATAATAGTACCTGAACCGGCAAAATATTAAAGAAGAGAGGAAAATGGAAAACAACTAGAGAATGCGAGAGAATACGAGAAGACAAATGATGGAGTGAGCTCCGTAGTTTAGTACGAATGTTATAAGTGGTCTTGTGCCCCGGGACCAGTGACGTCATTAACGTCAAGGTACGAGTCCGAGGCTCGTCGGACTCCCACTCTTTTCTGTTTTTCCTCTCGGACTCCGATGTCGTGACGGAGGTACGGCAACCGAGAAGGGATAAACTCCGCTGAATTATAGTCCGACTAGTTATTCGTCTCGCGATGCGTTTGTAACCGGTAACTGCTGGCAGGTGTAGGGTATACGATAGTGGCGAACTAACGCCTCACAGGTCCTCGCCTCAAGACATCAGTTCGATTACGAAAATCTACTTTTTCAAAATTATATATGCACAGTGAGAGTGTTCGATCCGTAACGGATATCGCGACGGAAGACCTCGGGGAAAAACTCTAGTGAGGAGTTACGAGCGATAAGGCAGTTTTCCGCGGTGCTTTCCGGGTGAGTGATAGATTGAAAAATCTTACAACTTCTTCTACTGATTCTTCATCTTCTTCCCGTGTCTTTTTGTCCGTATTTTCATTATCATGTATCATATTCGTGTAGTGCTTTCTGCAAAGAAGTGATTTGAGGGGGGGGGGGGGGGCGGCGATACTATTTTTATAATAAGTACTTTATTGTAACAGGATTTATATGTTAAGTTTCGGCACAATTTTGATGACAACATAGTTCGAAAAGTCTGTGACGATTAAATCGTTGTCACCTATTTGAAAAATGAACGTCTCTTTATCTCTGAGCTTTTCTTCACAGACCTCGGAGCAGGGGCGCGCCATGAAATGTAAATCATAGACATCTTTCTCTGTATTAAATATGTGTGTAGGGGAGAGCCGAGTGAAATGTAACACCGGTACATAAACAAAAGTCTCGTCTCAAATGGAGGACACCAGTCCGTTTTGTCCCGCGGTCCTCTGTGCCAAAAAACTATTTTGTTGGAATTCAAAAAATGATCGTCTTGGATACGATTGAACCTTCTATCTCTTCTCGTTACGTCACAAAAACGATATCAATGGTAAACTTCTGTGGGTCGTCTAAAGAGAATCAGTGGATAGATTTGACTGCCTGACATTCAATTTTCTTAGTAAAAACACGGCGCACCGGTTGAATGCCAGGACTGTTTCATCTCAGCGGAACTGCACAGGAAGTGCGGTGCTTCATATATATAAGTTTTTGCAGTCTTTCGTGACATTGGGCATATATAGTTTGCACAACGATTGTGTAAATATAAATTGCACAATCGCTGCTATTTGTCATAACGAATAAAATAAAATCATAATAAATTAAGTCCGTCCGCTGGTTCTCTCCACATCATGCGCAGAAGCTCAAAATAAAAAATGCTATTGTGAGATAACTAGAAGATGCCCGATGCACGAGGCGCAGATAGACAAAAACTTTCGTTTTTTTACGTGTTAACGACATCGTTTTTTTTGCACACACATACTTACAGAAGGAACAATATCCGCGCAATATCCGCGATGCAAATTTCATGACTTTAACCCGACTGAACTCCTTGAAGAAAAACATTTGTGCACTATCGCACTTTCCATTCTCAATCTCGTTTTTATCTATCCTGAAATGTATACTTGAGCGCGCAGTATAAATAGCTTTAGAGAATACTCGGAGGCTATCCGCAGTTTCTAACTATTATTTGACGCAGATGTTGTCTCACTGCATCAATCCCTTACGATAGCCAGCTTTTTATTTAATCCATCGGCTAGTCTCGCGTTATTTGTCTGTTCTCCTATTCGTCGTACATATAATTTTATTTAATGAGCATTCAACTGTTGTATATGCGTGCTTGGACGAGTCTCTTCTCTTCTTCGCGTTTGTTTCGTGGCAGGCGGACGAACGATTCGAAAGAAGTATGAGAATGGAAAAATTGACGAGTATTAGTTACGCTGTCCGCTCTTCAGTGCGACGGGCTCGGCGACTTGTCATTTTCTTTGTGTCAATGATCAGCGTGATTCTGACATCGTCATAGCCTCTCAGAGCTGGGCAAAATACTCAAAAGTACTTAAAATATAAAATACGAAATACTATATGTATTTAAAATACAAAATACTATATGTATTTAAAATACAAAATACTATATGTATTTAAAATACTATATTTATTTAAGATACAAAATACTTTTTGTATTTTAAATACATTTATAAGTACTTTTTAAATACTTCGTGAAAATCAATACGTGTGGATGGACAGACAGGACGGACAGGGTGGTACAGGGTGGGACACGGTGGGACAGGGTGGGACAGGGTAGGACAGGGGGGGGGGGGCAGGATGGATGGATTTTGGTCGACCAGATGGATGTTCCATTCGCCGCCTTAAGTAACATAGTCGGCTGGGCCGGCCACACCGTACAGGGGAGACCGGGGCAAAATGGCACAGCGGGGCAAAACGGGACAGTGAGGGCAAAATTCAATTTTCCAATAATCTTTGGATGCCACATTTTGTCCCAACGATACATCCGGATTTTCAAACCCGGTTTGCCCTACATACCACCATCGCCGCCATCCAAAAGTGATTGGAAAATTGCGTTTTCTCTCATTATCCCGTTTTGCCTGGCTGTGCCATTTTGCCCCGCTCTCCCCTAGCCCTACTCTATATTCAAAACTTTTTCTCACAGTCTTGATATGGCGAAAACCAAAAGTATTTTGTATTTTGTTCTTAAAGGCCTGAAAAGTACTTAAAATACCAAAATAAGTATTTGAGTACTTGAAATATGTACTTAAAATACTTAAAATACATAAAGTACTTAAAATACTGCCCAGCTCTGTAGCCTCTACCCAGTTTGTGTTAACGTTTTTTTAAATATCATCTCTTTCCGTATACTATAACGGTTCCGTGTTCTGTGAATTGTGGATTTTGAGTTCGAATTATCGTCGACCTGCACAGTGTGTTGGAAGGATGGAAGGGAGAGAATTGCCCGGCGGATGCATTATCCGACTGGGCATGACGCTAGAGCCGGCTTGGACGGAAAGATGTATGTTTGTGTATGGGGGGAACATTTGTGGCATATTCATGAATAGCGCGTGCTGGGTCTCTTGTGTCAGGCTTCGGTTGCTCAGAGCTCCGGAACTTCTTCCGGCCTGGGAGTGATAGCGTATTCCTGTCTCGCCGCTTTACTACGTGCTGAGCAGTTCTCTTTCACCTATTTCATCGTCGTTATTCCCCTACCGTAACGCAACTACGTGCAGAGTACTTATAGCATTATCTTTTGCGCACCCAATGCGCGCTACACGAGAATCGAAAAGTCATGAATTATTTTTGTTGACCGGAAGTAAACGGGACATCGGTGAGACGTCGAGGGGTTTACAGCACATGTCGTTGACCCTTCAAGGCAAAAAAACTTTATCTTGAGAGATAAGCATTGATATGTTTTTCCAATTTTATTTCATCCCGTTAATTCTGTGTGAAAGCCCTTCCTCCTCACCTAACCTAGGCCTCCTAGACGGTATTAAAAACTTTAATAAACCTTTTTTACGGGACCCGGCACGCTAAAAAAAAAGTGCGATCTAAAAAGCCATCGATAGTTTCTTGTCAACCAATTTGTTGTTTACCAACCAATCAATTGGCCGAGACAACCGTATCATAACCATAGAGTTCGTTGGGGCAACGAAGCCATTATCGTCGCGTATGCCGCGCCGTCGAGCAACATAACAGAGCCAAAATTTTTAACAATTTTTTCTCGAAGACAGCTTCATAGAAACGAAATCGATGACATCCTCCGATCAATTGCAGCAGGAATCCCATATTTGAAAATTCAATTCGACAAACAATCCTCGATAACAATGTGCTGGAAACTTGCACACATTGTTACCGTTGAAACACATGAAAATCAACGCATGGAAACCTTTGAGCCCCTCTTAAGGGCACATGAAATTCATACATGAAAACCTTTGAACGCCTCTTAAGGGCTTACGTTACAGTAAATGGGTAAGAACGGACGCATATTTCGTGATTTTTTTTCAGTAAATATACGCTTTATTGATTTTATCGATGAAACAAAATGTTTTAATTGTTTCTCAACGAATGATATAAAACGCGAACCTTGACAAGGGGAAAATAGCATATTGTGCAAGAAGGGTCGAAAGTTGGCGATTGCGACGAGCGTGAGGTTTGTTGACCGAGCGAGGCGAGGGCTGCAATTACACGAGTCCCAATCGCCAATTCGACACTCGTTATACATCATACTTTTCGTAACGAGTATGTAAATCTGCGGCACTTGGAATGGCAGTCGAGCGAGACGCGCACTGAAAAATGAGGTTATGTCTGTAGGGACGAAAACGTTGAAAGTAAAATCCCAAGGGCCGAAAGTGAACGAAATGCGAACTGAGCGTTCGCGCGACTCTGGTTTCGGCTCGCAAGACTGACATGTAAAGTACCGACATTCATGCACGTGTTACGAAAAAAATTTGCGACCATTTGAAAAAGAGAAAATATGTATTTAACAATTTTTTTTTCCTCATAGAGGAGGCGTGTTATGGTGAAAAAAAAGTTGAAAATTGAAATTGTCATATCGTTTTCTGATCATGTTCCTTTATTCGCGAAGCTTCGAAAAACGCCCGATCAAGTTTTTCATTAGTTGGCGCTCCGGTACTATATGCCATGTATTTTTTTACGCTGATCACGAATCTGACACTTTTTTATTCATAGTTGAATATTTAATACGGAAAAGTGCGTCTCGAAAAAAAAAAATGATGAAATTCGAAAAATTCAAAATGGCATCTAATTTAAACGGATAGATCGATTTTCTTGAAATTTTTATGGAATCATCGGGCGATCATATTCCATCTGTGTTCACGTTTATAGCCCGATAGCTAAAAAAATTGCGAGCACTAGAGTGCGTACAGACATTTGCGAAGAAATAAAAAATGACGTACAATAAAATCAACTGAACATTTTTGGATGAAATTTTTAAGAAACATTGCATTTAAGAAAAATGTTCTTAAAAATCCGTCAAGCCGTTTTTGAGATATCAGCTTCACTGATTTTGAAAATCACGTTTCGAGAAAAACGCGTTCAAAGGCCGGTCGCGCCACTGGTCAAGCACTCCGACACTTTTAACATGAGGTTCTCTAACATTCTTAATACGTTAAATTTTGACATAAAAATTTAACCGAATATTGTTGACACTATTAGACACTATTAAAAAAGAATCATTAATTTTTTTCGATATTTTACTGTAGCGTAAGCCATTAAGGTTGATCACAGATATTATAATCGAACTATCATTGCACTAACAATGATTGCACTAATAAGAATGATTGAAAATCTGAAACGCCTGCCAATCTCGCGAGGGAGTTAAATGCAAGGTACCATTATTGTATCGGCTGTTTAACCTCAAAACAAATACCCTCTGGCCATGACGAATTAACGATTGACTTCGGACTCGACTTTGCACGATTAATTAGGGTCTCGATAGCCGTTCGCTGATAACATTGCAATGGCTTCCAGTAACTCAGCCACGATTCAGTACGCACACCCGCGGCTCAATTTTCAGGATAAAATGAAATAATCAAATCTATTTGTAATTTTTTAGCAGGAAATCCGATTTATCAGACTAAAGTAAAATAAATAAGCAACATTTCATCGTCGTTGAGATATGACGACATACAGAGAAGCATCAGCTTTCTGTGTATGATAGAAGCGAAGTAACAGTACAATTTGTCAATCTAGAGAGTTGATGAAATCTCGCTGGAACACGAACAATTTACAAATACGAGAAAGCTGAGAAGTCCGGGCAGAAAGAAAATGAGAAATTAGAAAAAGAAACCGACGGTTTTGCTTGAAAAGAAAAGAAGAATAAGATGAAAGAGGGATATATACAGCGTATAACCTTTTGAAATTCGATATCCGCACGTACAATCAGTCTCTTCTTGTCTCGGTCGTTGAGCTCCATTATCTCGACAGTGACCAAGGTTGTGCGAAAGCCCGCGCCAGTTCACCATTGATCTCTTTTTCATATCCCATCCTCACTTTTGCTCTCGCGATTGAAGCGTATGATGCAGTGCAGCTTGATCCTCTTATCCGCTTCATTCTCCATTCGTTGCTACCTTAGTCATTTGTAGGGGAGAGCCGGGCAAAATGGGACAGTGGGACAAAACGGGATCGTGAGGGCAAAACTCAATTTTACAATAATTTTTGGATGCCCCAATTGGTCCCAACGATGCAACCGGATTTTCAACCGCGTTGTGCCCCACAGACCACCATCGCCACCATCCAAAAGTTATTGGAAGATTGCGTTTTGTCTCATTATCCCGTTGTGCCCCGCTGTGCCATTTTGCCATGCTCTCCCCTACTCGTTTTTTTAGCCGGAGGGCAGTCCGACAAAAAATACATTGTTGGACAGTACAAAGTAAGACTACGACACGCCAGAAGAACTAGTCCAGACGCCAAACGTGATTCTGTATTAGAGATGCCGTGTGTTGGATTGATTCTTCGAGAAATCGATTTTCCTCTAGTAAATATCGATATTTATTGACAGAGTAAATAGCGTAGATCAATCTTTCAATTAAAAGATCGATGCAGTAAATACCATTTTTCTTGGAGATTTAAAATAAACAGCGCTTTATGTCGACTGTAAAATAACAAAAAGCTTTAGAAAAAAGAAAGTTGGGAAAGTAACACTCTTGTTACAAAGGCTTTTTTGTTATTTAGCTGTCGATATGAGCTTCGTACAAGTATATATTTATTTATTTCTATTAATCTCTTTTGTTTTTTGTTTGATTTAATGCATGGAGTTTCAGAGCGCGTGTCAAAGAACTGATTACAAAGTGATATATACATATGCTTATGTATAATTTTTTTTTAAGTTGAAAGTTGAACGTTGAAATTTTTATAATGCTTCTTCTATGAGAAAGCATTTTTTTGTATTGTTGGCTTCCTCATAGAGGAAGCTGCGCGAATAAAGGAACATTATGAGAAAACCATATAAAAATTTCAATATGCAGCTTTTATGAGAAAGCCACATGAAAATTTCAATTTGCAACTTATATGAGGAAGTCATATGAATATTTTAATATTCAACTTTTTTTAACATCATCGCCGTGTTTAACTTTTATGCAAAACGACTGGCTGGTTCAGGTTCAGCAATGACCTGAAAAAACGACGAGAAAAAATACACCGACGTCTTCGCTTTGTCAGATCCGTGCACCTTCTTCAATTAACGAAAATACAGGGTTTTGGAAAAAGATTTTGTTTAATTCTTAAGTCAATTATACACACTGAGAAAAAGGATGGTATTTCATACTATAGTGAATAGTTTTCCGGGGGAACGTCTATATAGATTCTTTCTCATAGTATATGTTCAATTGTTTAAACTATAATTATGGTAGAAACCATGATGTTTTCTCATTGTTGTAAGTATAAAATGGAAACGTGCCGCTTAGGAACTATTTTTTATGGTAAAAAATCAGTCTTGTTGCTTTAACTATGGAATCTTTTCTCAGTGCAATATTCACCGTTTTCTGGCTACGTCTAATGTATTTTTCGCCCACCGATGAGGTATCTCCAAATTATGTTACTCCAAGGACGACACTTGATAGATAAACTCGTGTCGGACAAAGAATACAACTTTCCAAAAAATTCTAATATTTCAAAATTCCAGAAAATTTAAACTATTCGATCCATATTTGGCAAATTTAATACAAAAATTGTACAGTATTCGTCCATTCCCGTGCCAAATTTAAGCTCGATACCTTCATATTTACTCGAATTAGACCTTGTCTAGTAATTTTAAAAAAATCAAAATTCCACAAAATCTGACTGCTTCGATAGATTTCTTCCAAATTGAATACCAAATATCTTGATCACATTATTACATTTATAGACATTATGCAATTTCAGGACGATCGTTCGAAATGTACGCAAGTTAGGGCTACCCCGACCTTTTTTCAAAGATTTTTACTTTCGTCTACGACCTACATTTTCGGCGCGACAAATTTGTTAACTAAACCAATTTTTACCTAATTGCAACTTTCACCAATTTATTGGTGAAAGCTCCGAATCTATAGATTATAGAGTAAAATTTCATACAACCTTTTTGACTCAGAATCGACCACAGTAAGTCGCCGCAGGCGTGGATCTTTTCTAGCTGCGAGAATTTTGTATCTCTGCTTACGTATGTAGCCGCTTCAACGGCGCATCCGAGTTGTTACGATAACTGGTTCTTCTTGTCGGATTACGTAACAACCCGCTCAGTGGCTTCAGACAAAACAATGCGGGAAAGGCGAATGTGAAACGCGTTAAGGATGTTAGAGAAGCGACTCCATGCTTGCCAGGAGTCATTCGATCGTAACTGCAAACTTTTGACTGAAGATTACTGTACGTTTGTGTACTAAAAATAAATAAATTTTTTAAATAATGCAAATTTAAGTCGATCCGATTCATTAAAGCATGACAAGAATTGGATTCATAAACGTGCCATTTTTTTTTTTTTTTTTAATAGGCACACAGTATCATGACAAAATTTAGAAAATTGAGAGGGTTGACCCTCGAAGCGGCGTGTAAGTTAATTGGTTACAACGGAGTTTTTTCCTGTATCAATAAATCATTGCGAAATTTGTATGATGTTCTCATAATTATCACTTCTGTTCGAGAATGTTTTCAATCTTTTTGCTGTGTTCCAAAGGCTTGAAATTATTCGAAATACTTTTAATGACAATGTCGTAGCCTTGAACGATTTTGAAAAAATGCATGAATAAATTTTGCTTACACCGAGATATGATGGTCAGCTTGAGACAGAATGCCTCGTGCGATGAAATCTTTGTCAAATATGCAAATGTCTTTGATCGAAGCTACGTACCCTGTTAAAAATTTTAGCAAAATTAATATATAAAATCACTTTTTTGCCTGTCAAGAATCGGCCACTTTCCACTCCCGTTGCACGCATAAAATAGGGCCTTTTTAGCGTAGTCAAGAAAAAATTGATTTTCGAGCAGTTCTTTATCAAATAAAGCATTGTGTGACACTTTTATTGGTACGTGATCCACTCATCCGTACCCATTCAGGCGTAAAGATTGATCTTCGTTATTGTGCGATGTCGGAGCCAACGCTAGCTTCACGACGTTTTACATATAGAATTATTCCGGGTGATATAGCTCACCGTGTGACATGGCCACTCGGTGTATCTTTCTAAAAAGATAACGAATGACGCTGGGGCGTGCATGCATTTTAATGTGCATATAAACAATACCATTGAACTATTGGCAGTAAGCTTTTTAAATATCTTTTTTCACCTCTATTTTCAACTCCATTTTTTGACACGATCGGGTATATAATAAGAATTGCCTTATTATATCTTATTTTATCCTGTATTCTCGACGAAATTTTAACTAAATTTTTGTCTTATATTCAATTACCAAAGTTGTCAAAATTTTGCTTCATAATTGCGGGATATTTAGTGTTGCGGACGTCGAAGCAATGTTTTACTGGCCATATTGGCGATCAAGTTCAAAGGATATATCCATTTTCGAGAGGTGAAGCAATATCGTCCTTAGTGTCCGGGTAATTTGGACGGTCGCAGTTAATGTCGCCACGATTAATTCACACAATACAAATTATTTGTACACTTAACAAACATTAGTTGTCCACAAACAGTTACAATTCTTTTTCTTATCAACATAACGGTATTTTTCTTGTTACTCTAACTATTATTTTTCTTATTAATTTTATAATGTTTTAGTTAAAAATACGGTTCACTGACAAAAACATGATAACACTGATGAGATAAAATTTGTGGACGTTTGCGGATAACTAATGTTTGTTAAATGTACAAAGCTTTTTCACGATTCGTACATCACATTTTTTTCAAATCCTCTAGATGATATTCTACTCAACATGAATTTTTACAGCATCATTTACTACCGATTTCCGATCGATCTTTAAGATTATACAACATGGTTCCTACGTTTAAAAAAACAATCTATCGCCCAGCATACAATGGAATTCGACATAGCTTTTCTCGTAACAAGAAATAGCCTTGCTTGATCGTGTCCGTATCTAACATCTATTCGTAAAGAAAAAAAAAAAAAACTTTTAACTTTCTCTTGCAAAAGTTTCGTTCGCGACCTCACGATCCCTCAAGACACATCAATCACTCGAAGACCATATATACGATCTGGGTAATCGAGATGGTGTGATAAAGTTGAGATCCCGTTACCCGCTACCGAGAAACTTGAAAACGTGTGTTATCAAAGACATATATGTATGTATATATATATATGTATATATATATATATATATATGTGTGTGTGTATATATATATTGTAACATCCGCGCAAATGAATAACGCGCGTAACGTTTCGCGGAAATAAAAGGAAGACCGATTATAAAAAGAACGGAACTTGGGCTAATTTATTAGTTCAAGATCTGCTGTCGTACTGTGCGTCACACGTCAATTCGTATTAAAGTCCCGAAGTCGATCGTTTGTACGTCCGACAAATGTTCTACCGTCCGAGCGGTGCTTCAAGACCGCTTACCGGGGATAATCGCGTACGATATTCGTTAAATATATATATATTTTTATCACCTATTTAAGGTCTTAGCTTCTGTGTGCCATCCAGCCAGTACTCTCGTCTCAATTTTTTTTCGACTTTCAATCACTTGTAAAGTTCACGGCCGCAGTCGCTGTTACCCCCCATACTGTATTGCATTTGCACCAGGGCGCAGGGAAACTGCGGAAAACCTGCGCCAATACAGCCGGTCATTTCAGCTGAGTCTTGATGTTTGTATTCGATACTTCGAGTATGAACATCAATCCGCAAAATTCGACCTCTCGCTAAACGGTTTCAATGCGCCAGTTAGTGCACGGCTAGGGGGTCATCCATCTAAGTACTGACCGCGAATGATTCAGCTTGACTCTGAGGACCACCGAAGCCGCACACCAACCGCGCATCCACCGCTGTCGGTATCAAAGAAATATATCGTGGCGTAAGCGTCAGCAACATTTGGAAACTTCGTTCGTAGCCGAGATTTTTATAAATACTATAGTAGTGTACAGCTACCGACAGCGTTGGGTGCACGGTCGGTGTGTGGCTTCGGCGGCTTTCCGAGTCAGGCACCTTTACTTGCGTCCAGTAGATGGATCGGTGACCCCCCCCCCCCCACCCCACCGGCTTGCACGTCGAATGTTGAGCGGCAGGCCAGTTTTTCTGAGTTCTTGATGTTAAAACATCGAGGAATCAGAAAAATACAGGGCCGTCTGTACCGACACGGGTTTTCCGCAGTTTCCCCGTGTCCTCGGCAAATG
>JAPYZC010003082.1:0-12866 GCA_030522665.1 Ichneumoninae sp. A BG-2022a | reverse complement strand
CTCAAAATCCCATATAATCTTACCACTTCGATGGATTTTGACCAAATTCAATACCAAAGGTCTTTGATCAAAATAGTATATTTATGTGCAGTTTTAGGATGATTGCTCCAAATTTACGCAAATTAGAGCTACCACAGAGAATTTTCAAAAAATTGAAAATCGCATAAAATCTCCAGTTGGGCCTCAATGTTCACGAAAATAGCACTGAACCAAGCGACGTGATCGCTCAACTAGTATACCAAATTTCAACTCGCTGTCTCAAGCCATTTCCGAGTTATAGTCATTTTAAACGATGCAACTCTGTCACATACTCACACACATACATACGGACGCCAGCTAAAAATCATATTTCTCGACGTTTAGACTATTTTAAGTATTCTGACATTAAAATCTCATTATTTTTTTTTACGAAAATAAAGCTTCCTCTATGAGGAAGCAAAAACGGAGCGAAAGCGAAGGATGGGAAAAAGGGAAGAAAATATGAGAAAGATATTGATAGTATTTTTTATAGGGTCACTCCCGATGGCAAAAAAGTCCCGACGTGACTGTCCAGTGGAGGAAAGGTGTCATCGAAGTTTATATTTTCGGGAGGTGCGAAGCCGATGAGCGATCGTCGGAAAGAAATACATTGGGGGGAAGAAGGTAATTTGATAATCGCGTAATCGAATTTTCTGAAACGATATTGGGAAATATTGTTCGGTTAAAAAAAAAGATTGAAAAATTAAATTTGAACATGATGGAGCTGTGGCTTTGGGAAGGGCGATGATGAGGAGTACCTGGAAGTACAGTGGGGTGAGGGAGTGAAACGAAAAAGCGATTTTTTTAAATACAGATAGCTCCATTGATTTTTTGTCACGACTTTCCATTATCAAGCTGTCGACATCGAACCGATAAACAAGATAAATCGTTGTGTAATTGAACTCGTCATAAGATATTCAATTAAATTCGGATTCCGGGAAACTTGATAATCGCGTAATCGAATTTTCTAAAACGATATCGGGAAATATTGTTCGAGTAAAAAAATTTAATTTGTACTTTATGGAGCTGTAGACTTAGGAAGATGACGATGAGGAGTACGTTGAGGTGAAGTAGGCTGATTGAATAAACAAAAAAAAAATGGTTTTTTTTAATACGGATAACTCAATTTATTTTCATAGTCGACAATGCGCAATCGACATATCGATTTATAGTCCACAATCGAGTAGTCACCATTCAATAAACAAGGTAAATAATTGTCTAATTCAACTCGTCATAAAAGATCAAATTTAATTCGGAATCGGAATGTAGGACCGAATGGACTATGTCGAAACGGTCGGTCGGCTGCTGACGTTAATTTGATATTTAAATAGCCAAACGAAATCATTCTTGGAGAACGAAAATTAATACAGGAGTTCAACGAAATTTCGTCATACGTCGATTCGCAAAATAGCGATTGTAACCTTTAGGCTAATGAAATATTATCATTTAATTGCACACGAAAAGAAATCTCCAATTTGTGAGAAAACGTGTAATTTCGTGACACGGGCATAAAATTGCGAACGAATTTAATTACTCGATTAAATGACGGAAAAGAAATTATCTCTGTCAATAAACGTGCGATTTTATTTGCCTAAGGAAGAAAATTTAATTCGAAAAATGTTGACGGGAAATACATTGGAAATTGGGAAATGGTTTTTTTTTCTCCGTGAGGGCTGTGACAAGTAAAAGTGTTTCGGAAAATTAAAAAAAAATAAAAAGTAGAGAAAGCGATCGAACGAACATCTCCGAAGCAAACCGAATAAACGTGTAATCGAATTCCTGACAGGAGACATTTGCTAGAAGTGAAGAGGATGAAAATGCTCTGTCCAACGCAGAGCCGTGTGTTTCGACCGGAAAATACAAAATTTTACCCGTTCGACGGCTGTGTTTTTCCGCGAAAATGTCGATCGGTTCGCCCCGAGGAGTTCCGACGGAGAAGTGATCGACGGAATACGTGCAACAAACCGAACAATTGCGTAAACGCATTCCCGCCGGAGTGATCGTGGCGCAGCGAAGTCGAAGCAGAAAATATAAACTGGCCGGCTCTCGGTGCGGGTCGGAAATTCAAATATCAACATTGATTACGAAAAAGCTCTCCCATATTTTCCGGCAAAATTTTAATAAAACCGCACACAGATTACGCAAACATAGCCCGAAAGAATTCTTTATATTTACGCAAATATAGCTCGAAAGAAAAACATCGCAGATGTGATTTAATTTATATTTTCGCTGACTTGCAAAAAAAGTAAAATGTACAAAAAAATGAAATTCAGCGGAAGCGCTTGTCGATCCATAAAATAACAAGCTCCAGCATTATAAACTTTTCTTCTACGAAGTCATCTCGCCCTCCCTCTTCCTGCATTTTTTTCAACATAGTTCAAAACTTATAATTACTCTGAAAAAATGTAATTATAAATTTAAAAAAATGTATTCTTAAATTTAAAAACAAATACTTTAAAAATAAAAAAACACTAAAACTTTGTTCGCATGAGATATCGCAAGCGCCCGTCGATACGATGAGAGGCGTCGACGGGAAATGGTGTGTCCAGCGCAGGTGTCGAGGATTCTGCTGAGGAGAAGTTTGAATCTAAGTACGGAGGGGGTGGTCGACGTCCGGCATTGTGACTACCACTACCAGTAGCGTTGCACGAGGTTTGGTCAGACGCCACCGGCTCGACCTCAACCCCAACTGGCATGCTTTCTCGCGTGCTGTCGCCCCGGGCACGCAGTTTGCTAAATAACTCTCTCACTCGAGCGATCCTCTGTCGGGCCCTTTGCCGGCACGTACAACGTGCCTACCTACGAGGGGTTTCCACCCCTACGGGATCTCGAGTGTCGAATAATTCAGAAGGGTCGCGCGAACGTAAACTTCTGGCATTCGTGGGCCACACGAGTCACAGAACTCGCCGACAAAGTTATGTTGCCTTGAAAAAGAAAAAAAAACCTTTTTTCCTTTTTTATACATCTGGTCAATTTTTTTTTATTTTTCTTCTCATCGATCGTCGAAAGCGGAATTTTGTTATTCTCTCAACATTTTTCGTTCCAATTTTCAAATAGCAACGTTTCAATTGCTAAGCGCATAGACGACCCACGACGGGTTTTTATTTTTCCAACAAATTCCCTTTAAATTTTCACAATTACCGAAGAGTCAAAACTCACCCAGAAAAATAATTTGTGTGACGGCCGCCGTTTATTTGGTTTAAGTAAAACATCTATTTGATTTAAATGAATATTTATTTAAATCAAATAAATATTTCACTTAAACGAAGTAAACGCTGTCCGTCAAATAAATTATTTTTCTGGATGCAAAGTTTTGTTTTGGCTCTCGAAACTTTTCGGTTCAATTTTACTTAGTAGTAGTAGTACAAGAATTTTATTGGTCGGAATGTTTACATGAGTAAGCGGATGTGTACAGATTTTCTCTTTTGTTATTTCCTTTGCCCAATGGACCATCGACCGGAGTCCTTCAGCCCGTGTCGTTCCTAATTGTTTGCGTGTCTGCGTTTATATGCGAGGAAGAGCGCGAGTGCGTTGGTGTTGTGTATGATTTATTTCGGGACGATTAAATGCGACTATGTGTTGTGGAGTATGTTCATAATTTCTATTATTGTGTGCGTCGGAAATTTGTGTTTGGGTCTTACATCAGCCGGACGATTGTTACATAAGCTTGTAATGGTTTCGAGGTGTGTTTGCGCGAAGTCGGAGCTTAGACTAACGATACGTTCCTTTATCGGCGATATTCTAGCTATTTCGTATAGCAGAAGGTTTGAAGGATTGTGAAGGGGGTTCAATTTTACTTAATTTGAATAAATATTTATTTAAATCAAATAAATATTCCACTCAATCGAAATAAACGCTAGCCGTCAAATAAATGATTTTTCTAGGTGCAAAGTTTCGTTTTGGCTCTCGAAACATTTCGTTTCAATTTTCGAAAGTCCCTCACGTAATTTATTAAATATTTCCCTAAACGATTTTTCTTTAAATCTATGTATGTAAATCCGTAAACAAATAAAACTACCTCACAGTCAAAATAAAAAAAAAACAATGGAGCAACGTTTCAATCTCGCAGCGGCCCGACGGTGTGTTCAAAATTCCCAATAAATTCCCTTTAATTTTTCACAATTACCGGCAACGAGGATGAGAAATTTCGCGGTGAAACGCGATTCGAGCCGCGATCCGAATACCCCGTCGGGGTTATTAATGGCGCTGTGACAGTAACAGCCGAGTCATCGAGATTGAATCCGAACCGCGGGAGTGCTGAAATTTCCCACCCTCATTTTTCTCGTATATATTTTTTTTTCTCACTTCCATCAGCGCGCAGCGAGAAAAGTCCGCTCCGTCACCGGCCTCTCATTGTCGGCGACGCCGCGCCGGTTCGCTCTGGAGATTCATCGCCAGCGAATTTCGGCACGCTCGAGATATTTCGGCCCGCGAGCCTGTATTATGTATCGTGTTTCGGGGCGGCAGTGCGAAGGGGTTGAGAGGGGTTTGCACGAATCGATTGACGGTGTCCGTTCGGTATGCCGGGCATTCTCGTGACGAGGGTAAATACATCGGGTCGCCGTTTCTCGGCCGGCACCTCCGTCCACCCTCCGCCTCCCGGAGTTTGATTTGTCCGGAAACTAGTTACACGACACACGAGCAAATATGCACTCTAACCGCCGACAATCCAGCTCGGAGCTCGCTCGCTGCACCAACTCCAACGGATCGCTCCCGTGTGTTGGGACGCGTACGTGTTCCATAATCTATCGTGCACACGGACAGCCCCGGCAGGGAGAGGGAGTGATAGTGACGAGCGTTTGACCATTTATCGAGTCCTTCACTCAGCGGTGACGAATCGACGAGGAACTCGCTGTTTACTCTCTGTATGCGGTTCACCGATCGCTCGGACGCCCGTTTCTCTGCAATATGCATGTCTCCGCTCTCCATCTACTCTCCGGTCCTTCGCCGACGAGGGACGACAAAAAATACAATACTTTTTATGAAAATGTTTACTTTGAAGAAATATTGAGCAACAAAAATTGATTTTTTTTTTTGGGTTTAGGGACCGTCGTCGATTTAGCGGGGAGCCTTCGAAAACACCGTGAGACCCACATTTTGAGCCGGGGCGCGATTGTATGGAGAAAAAAAAATTGTGAGCCGATTCAATGGATTTCGCAGGGGTCGAATGAGGCGAGATAAGATAGTTGGAGAAGTCATACCTTCGACGGTTCGGATATCACAATAGTCGGGGCTCGTCCTCTCGAAAATTTCCGTTTTCGCACATTTTTTTCGTAATCGACAATTTTTCGAAATTGTTTGTCCCAACTTCAATATATTTTTTTTGTTACTGTCTTGAACTTAGAGAACTTATACACTGTGCACAGAATGAGATTTTTATATTTTTCGTTAGTATTAAAAACGAAACAATTTTTTTTTTTTATAAGTGAGTCGTCACGACAAACCTCGTGTCCGCGAAAATTTTTGGAGCCCTCGGGGTTGCGTTTTCGCGGCGCGTCGAGGTATGCTCGTCGGCGTCGCGGCCCTCACTGCAGAGGCGTCGCGGCGCACCCGCCCTTATAGAGCATCGTGTTGCGCCCGCTATCGGTCTAGCTCAACCCCCACCGACGACGGCGACGACGTCGTCGTCGTCGTCGTCGAACCACGCAAGCGTCGTGCTTGCCGCTGGCTGCTGCCGCTCCTGCTGCTCCTGCCGCTTCTCTCTGCCTCCTACCGACGATCAGACCACCCTCATCTCCAGCAGCTCTCCGACTGCCTGCTCGCGCCTTCAAAAGACGTGAAATACTCACCCCGTCTCTCTCTCGCACACTCGCTACCTCTCACCGTTATGACCCTCCGGCACCGGTGTGCATCGTCACCTCGCGCCTCAAGCATTCTGCGAAAGTGATCATGAATGTACCCTCGATGCCGCCTTTGCAGACCCGAAATACCATTGTATACGGCTGTTCGTGAAGAGTTGAGCTGGAGAAAATTCTGAAAATTCATTTTTTTAAAATTATTTCTTCATTTATGGACCTTAGATTCATCCATTATACACTCAGAAAATTTTTTATTTGACGGCCACCGTTTATTTGGTTTAAGTGAAATATTTATTTGATTCAAATAAATAGCTACTTAAATTAAATAAATATTTATTTAAATCAAATAAATATTTTACTTAAACCAAATAAACGGTGGCCGTCAAATAATTTTTTTTTCTGGGTGTAGACAGTTATAGTCATTTTATTTATTTATATTTTTGGTGGTGAATGCGGTTTTTTAGATTCATATATATTTTTTTTCTTTGCAGTTGGACATCAGTTTTGCACTTTTCGTTATGCTGTGCTGTTAGTTTCATGAATGTAGCCCCGATGCCGGATTTGCCACGCCGAAATAACATTGTATACGGGTGTTCGTGAAGAGTTGCGCTGGAGAAAATTCTGAAAATTCATTTTTTTTTTTAAATTATTTCTTCATTTATGGTCATTAGATTCATCCATTATACACCCAGAAAAAAAATTTATTTGGCGGCCACCGTTTATTTGGTTTAAGTAAAATATTTATTTGATGTAAATAAATAGTTACTTAATTTAAAAAAACATTTATTTAAATCAAATAAATACTTTACTTAAACCAAATAAACGGTGGCCGTCAAATAATTTTTTTTTCTGCGTGTAGACAGTTATAGTAATTTTATTTATTTATATTTTTGGTGGTGAATGCGGTTTTCTAGCTTCACGTAGTTTTTTTTGTTTTGTTTTGTATATGGACATTGAGTTTGCCCCTCCCTCACACCTCTGCGAGTCGGGCGTGACGCAATGGGATATTTTAAAAAAAAATTTTCAAACATGCAGCTTTTTCGCCATACAGTCACTTTTTTATAATGGGAAGAAAATGTGGTTTTTCCTTCGAATTTTGAAAAAATGAAATTTCTCTTTACTGCCTTGTACGGAGCTCTCTGATGTAACAAAGCTCGAGGTATCCACTCGAGACAGGCCGTGTCCGTCACGTGACGTCGCGAGAGCCACCCCGCTAAACAACCCTCTTCGTGTACGCCTCGTCTAAGTGTGCAGCATCAAGAGGCCCCGCCGAGTGACGCAGACATACGTCCGACCGTCGGTCGAAGACCCTTCGCATCATTAATTTATCCATCACGAGAGATGTTCGCCTCCTCTGTTTATTCTCTCGCGGATGCTGCGAGAAGAGAAAGAATAATAAGCGAGCGTGCCGAGGGGTGGGAGAATATAAAAGTACAGTACAAGCGACAGTCGTCCTCGGGGACGTCGAGGTAGAGATCTCGTAGGCCTCGAGGGGTTCAGCGGAAAAGAATGTCAGTCATCAGATATCCCCGCTTTTCCTACCGTCTCTGCCACCGTTTCATCGTTCTCCGCCGCTTCTGTGTATCGCTGTTACAGTGCACTATAAAATTTCGTTCGCCTCGATTACTTCTCACGGCAGTGACGGAAAAAACGAAAAAGCTTCGAGTCAAAGGGATGAAAACAGGGAGGAAGCAAAAATGGCAACGGCACGATACGCCGTTGCTTCGGGGCGAAGCTTTGTCGTCGTGACATTTTAATTACAAATGTTTATTAATTCTTTTAATAATACATTTTCTGTTTTTATTTTTTTGCTTAGTTTTTGCTTTCTATTGTTTCGTGCACATTTTGGTTACATTTTATGGTAAAATGGGGCATTGCGTACCTGAAGGTTTCTTGGTATTTTAGTTCTCAATGTGTCTTTTCTATATTTTTGAAAGATGTTTGTCATCATTTTTCAAGAATCCAGAAGATCGTCCTAGAAGTGACGTCATACTGAAAATAAATCACTTCCGGTTTGAAAATTTCATTTTTCGTCAGTACTGGAAGTAACGTATTTCAGATATGACATCACTTCCGGTCCAAAAATGAGATTTCCAAAGTGGAAATGATTTATTTTCAGTATGACGTCACTTCCGGTTAAAAAATGAGATTTTCAATTTCCGGTGAATCTCGGCAAATCTAAATTACAATTTTCCAACATGGAGTCCAGCGGTCCTTGAAGTCCTTGGAGTCCTGAAATTGTCCTTGAATTTTGCCTGACCTTGAAAAAGTCCTGGAATCCTGTCCTTGAATTCACTCCCATATGCTATGAATACCGAAATCTCGAAAATGTAGCATATGGGAGTGATTTTTTTTTCAACTTCCACTCCCGTGTGCTACATGCGGTTTGGATTTCGGAATTCACTCCCATATGCTATGTATTCCGAAATTTCGAAAATGTATGGGAGTGAGGGCCTTTTTGTGCGTCGGGCGCGATATGCATATGTTCATTTTTGAAAAATAAATGTCCCAACATAACCTGAAAATGTCCTGGAAATTGTCCTTGAATGTCCTTAAATTTCGTACGGACTTTTTACTGAAGGCCATGTCCAAATTCCAGAGTTCATAGCGACGGCGCAAAGCGCCCGAGGTACGACAACCTGCTAGTAGTGGATAATACAGTGGAAAAAATAAAATGCCACAAGTACGTAAGAAATATTTCGTTTAATCGATAACAACAAAGCTCGTGCACCGATGCCGAGCTCCCACGGTAAAATGCAACGTACAAAAGTGTCATTCGTACACGACAGAGTAAATTGGATACAACGAACCATGAACATATTTTTTTCTTTTCTTTTGTGTATCCTCAACCATTAAAATGAGCTTTAAAATTTCGCAAAATATATGTTAGTACATTTCGACGTGTATTACATTATATACATATGACTAATACTACATAGGGAAAAATTAGCGAGTACAGCTGCGTGTACTAACTAAAATTGTATGTGAAAACATCAGCAGAAACGGCAGTCTCATTTAGAAGTCTCGCCAGAGATGTTTTCACATAAAAAAAATGCATCGTAATCGGACTCACGCTCTTCGTCCTCTTTCGTTCTTATTTCCCTTCTTCTTCGTGTACTCCTCAATCTTTCACACTTCTACTCTTTGGCTACAATGGATCGTACATAGCGTTACATATAGAATCTCATATAGTATAGGGGAGATCCGGCTATCTTGTGACAGTTTTTTTTGGTTTCGTTCGTTTCAGTGTTGCGTTACATATTTAATAATTTATTATTCCATCCTGAAACTTGCAAATGTACGATAATCGACCGATATAATTTTTTGCATTTTGTTTCGTACCAAAACGATGCTTTTTGTTTTATTGGAGTTCTGTATCAAATTAAACATGTTTTTGACAAACGTGTCAACCTTGACTTTCGCGTGGTTTCCTGTGCCGCGATGTAACCGGATATTCCCCACCCAAAATATATAAATATATATATGTATATATTTACGAAATGTTTTCTTGAAAGTGATGCTTTTATGCGTGATGCTTTCAATTCTAATTTTTATGTTCTTAATATTTGTATATAAGGCACTTGAGAAGGACAAGCGTTGTTAAAAAATAACGCTTCGCGCAGTAGAATTAGCTCAATAATGGTCGATAATAATCAGCTTATTTCCACAGACAAAACCCGCTATTCTCGACCACTCGAGATAGTCAGTTGATTTATTCAGCACGCAGACCGAAATCTGATGGATATGAAGGCTTAAATAATGTATCCTCAAGTCGAAGCTGATTAATAGAACGACGTGGTAATCTCAATATTTCGGCGAACAAATGACAATATTTCTCGTAAATTTAACTGATCTCGAGTTGAAAATTTTGGATTGCAATGATTTATCTGAAAAATCTAAAAAAAATTACCGAATTTTCCTCAGCAATGAAACATGTCATTGAATTTTTTTCAGATTTTTCCTACACAAGTTTGTTGCGTGGCATTGGTTTTTGTTAGCAAGTTCTCGCATCGAATTTTCCATAGAGGATGAAAGCCTTTCCAACGCTCGTTTATCATCAAAGATAAGGAACGATTTTTTTTTAACTGAAAACATGCCGATATACGAGGTACTAAAGTTCCTTTTAAGTATACATCTTTCCCATTAATCTCGAATAAATAATAGCCGTGTCGTAAATTATTAATCTCGTTGTCTCTCGATTCGGTAATCAGCGGGCTGGTTCGAAATACTCTATTACGGTCGAATCGTTTAGAGCTTGAGGTATATATAATTTAATAATTAGGTTTCAGACGACGGAATGATCCTGGAGCAGAGCGGCCCCGAAGTGAGTGACCACGTAGTCGTGGTAGTAGACCATTATGCAGAGAGGTTGACCGATAATGAGACTCGACCAGACGACGATGTTGCCCCAACGCGGACCGAAGCGACGCTCGACCATTTTGCTGATCACCGATAGTGGAATCTGTCGTAAAAGCCAAGAACGTGTTGCCTCCAATTTATTTAATATCCGACTTTAATGCTTTAATAGGCATGCGGAAAAAATTGACGGTATTAAAATGTGGTAAAAAAAAAAAACCGCTTAAAATTTGTAAATTGGTCTCGAAGTGTAATTTTTTAAGTTGCTCAAAACTGAACGTCGCAATCATATCGATTATTGTTATGATCAAAAATAAAACATAATTCCACGTTCCATTTTCTTTTAATATTTAAATATGGTTGTAAAATAACTGAAAATTCGTAAATTGGTCTCGAAGTGTAATCATTGAAATGGCTCAGAACAAAACATAGTACAGTCATAAGGTTATTGTTATAAAAAAAATAAAACATAATTCCGCGTTCCACATTTTGTATATTCTTCTGAAAACAAATTTCATCGAAAAAAAAAAAAAATTCTAAAAACAAACCAAGCGTCCTCAAAAGTTCACTCACCTGTCCCATCATGCCCAAGAAAGCCCAGACCTTGAAGGTCTTGAGTGGCACGCTGACGAGATACTCGTGGAAGAAGGCGCTAATGAAGAACACCGTGCCGCCGGCCACGTTCTTTCCGTATCCCATCTCGACGATCGGTATGTAAAGATGCCTTAACAAAAAAAAAAACAAACAAAAAAAAATGTTAAAAATAATCCCACACACCAAACTTCGTGAGGTTTGCTTTTGTAATAAAAAAAAAATGAAAAAAAATATGCGTTCCAACGCTATTCAATATCCATCAAAGGAAAAAAGCTCTGAATATTCCCAAAGCTTTCGTCCATTGCTACGCGCTTCCCACTCCCCCCCCCCCCCGATTCTCTCCCATTCATACCATATTATTCGTCTTTTCTCGGCGTTTTCCCGTTTCCTTTTGCCCCGCAAGTCGAACACTCATCCCACGGCTGGAGTTCCGGGGGGGGGGGGCTAAAAATCTCGTTGGAATCGTCTGCGTTCTCGCGTGTATAGTGTGCGACCCGCTCGTCGCTGCCGTCGTCGCGTTATATAAGCATTATAAGAGCCGCGGGGAATAAACAGCCTTAAGTGCGGCAATGCGATGCGTATCGTCTTTTCCCATTACGAAAGGCTGAAAAGAGGCTCGCACACCCGACGACGACGAATACGACGACAACGTTTTCACCCCGAGTTCCCGAGTCTGTCGGCTCAGAGAGAAAACCGGCGTCTGGCTCTCGCTTCCTTCCACCGTATTCCCCGTTTCTTCACCGCTCCTCTCGTCCCTATCTCTCACTATCCGTTTCCATTTTCGCCTTTCCAGAGAAACCTCGCGGGCTCTCCGCTGCATGGCCCGATGCCAGTTGCAGGCTGCCGCTGCTCCTGCCGGTGGGCGCTGGGAGGATTTCGGCGAGACGAGAGTGATAAAGAGCTCGGCTGCGCGGACGAAGGGAAGGGCATTCGTGTGCGAGGAGCCATGGCCTGGGCGATAGCGCGGAGGGGACTCAGCCATTGGCCGCTCTACGGTATATCGCTTATTAAATATATCGGGGGAGGAGAGCGGCATCGCACCCAGAAAAAAAATTTATTTGACGACCACAGTTTGCTAAGATTAAGTAAAATATTTATTTTACTTATTTATTTATTTATTTATTTATTTATTTATTTATGTAATTACGGGGACCAGCCGCTTTTACATAGTTTTATACGCGTTTTTTTAAAAAAAAGTAATATTTTTTATAACAAGAAAATAACAAATTGCACAAGATCATCTCTGGTATAGCTTTTAAGAAAAATAGGTTTGGGAAGAATCTGTATGGCTGCATGAGACTAGTTGAGGATGCCCGAGCCCTCTACTCGTAGCGAAAAATAGCATTCCGTATGGTGGTTTTAAATTCCCTGATTCTAACGTTGAATGGTTCCATGGGAGGAAGGTCGTTCGCTGATGTTGCTATTCGGCAAACTGCTTTAAAAAAATATTTATTTAAATTAAGGAAATAATTACTTAAATAAAATAAATATTTATTTAAGTCAAATGAATGTTTTACTTAATCTTAATCAACGGTGGCCGTCAAATTTCTTTTCTGGGTGCGGTGAACAGTCTCTAGGCTGCTCATCTTTTGAGGGGACGACGGTTTTATTTTTTATAAAAAAAAATGTCTTAAAAAAATTTAATTAAAAATGGTGTATATTTTATTTAATTGCTGACGTGCCTTTTGAGTTTGGGCCAAAACTGACGTCGCACTCGTGTTTGCGCGGTATGATGGGCGAAAATAGGTGAATGAGAATATACAGTGGAAACTCCGATTTTGGCAGCGCCTTTTTGACGTTTTTCGTCGCGGTGAAATGACTCCAAAAAAACTTTATTGAAAATTCACCGAGCAGTCTATCTTGCGTGTTCTTCGCCGAAGAACGCGATGGACACGGCGGTTTTTATCGTTAAACCATTGGGTAGACAGGATGTCGCTGTTTTAAGATAAGGTAAAGGTACCAATGATCGGACGGTTAAGAGCAGGTATTAATTTATCAAGAATATTTTTTTCTTGAAATAACCGAAACCAATATCAAGCTGATAGTTTCTAGTTTCCAAAAGTCACCGGTTAATTATAAAAGGATAAATATTTTTTTAAT
>JAPYZC010003081.1:0-12873 GCA_030522665.1 Ichneumoninae sp. A BG-2022a | reverse complement strand
GAGACGCTCGGACAAAGAAAAAAAAATATACATATATACATCGACTCGATCGACGCCGTCACCTTCAGGCCGCGCGGACGGATTAGCACAACCTGAAGTTGGCCGGAAGGTATGCGAAAAGTTTGCTGGAGAGCCGACGTGGTCCGCGAGGAGTTCACGAACAAGGACTCGAGACGACAGACTAAATTCCTCGGTGAAAGCATCTCGATGAACTGACAATTACCTTCTTTGGGACTCTGCGATATCGGTTCGTAATTTTTCTTTTCGTTTTCATTTGTTTTGTTTTTTTCGTTTCGTAATTGGGTAATTTATTATTTTACTGAATCGACATTCCGCGACGGACGACAGTCGGTGAAAGCATCTCGACGAACTGTGAATTCGTCTTTGACATTCTGCGAAATCGGTTCGATATGTTTTCTTTTCGTTTTCATTTTTTTTTTCTTTTCGTAATTGGGTAATTGATTATTTTACTGACTCGACATTCTGCGACGGACGACAGTCGGTGAAAGCATCTCGACGAACTGTGAATTCGTCTCTGACATTCGGCGAAATCGGTTCGCAATTTTTATTTATTTTTAAAATTTGTTTTTCGTGATTGGGCAATTATGTAATTGGGAAATTTCGTGGATTGGGTAATTGTTTTACTGAGTCGGAATTCAGCGACAGATGACATTTCTCGGTGAACTGCCAATTGGTCTTTGACACTCTGCGAGATCGGTTCGTAATTTTCGTTTTTTTTTTTCGTTTCGTAATTGGTTAATTGATTTTTTTTTACTGAATCGAAATTGAGAGCAAACGAAATTCATCGATGAAAAACACGATGAACTACCAAATCGTGTTTGAGACTCTCCGAGATCGGTTAGTAATTTTTTTTTTTTCATTTGGAAATTGAGTAACTGATTATTTTATTGAATCGGGTAGAGTTGGAGAGGGGAGACAAATTTCGATATTGACATCTGTTTACAATATTTTCTTCGCGGCGGTTTTCGTTGCGAGCCATCTGGATGTATCGGGCGTTTATTCTCTGCCGATAAAAAATGAGGTTTAGGTGCACGCGTACTCGGATTCTCGGTAGAGAAACGATTCGCCACCGTTTACGTGTATCCGTTTCCCAATCGTGCTGTACTTGGACGCACATGTTTTGTGACGGGACGGCACAAAACCTTATCAGCTTTCAGGCTCTGGCGCTCGCGTGCCAGCTGTGTGTGTGCCTATATGCGGCGTAACCGCATCGCTTCTATAATCTGCGCGGCTTTGTTCGAATGTTTTCGAAATAGTTCTATTTTCATTTCTTTTTTCTTCATTAAATTGTTTCTCGGAAATAAATTTAAAAAAAAAATGCGACAACGACACGATCATCAAGCGGTAAAACCAAACCGATCGAAAAATTATTTTATCGAAACTCCGATGCAGCTATAATTTTCGTCTGTTTCCGAACCGAGCCACGTTGCTGCTGCTTTTTTCACAACCGCTTTGTCGGTTGTGTAATAGTGTCGGTTTTAAATAGAGCACATAAAAAGCACAATATTTTCACCTAGGTTAAATTCAATTTAGACATTGTGGGGGTGCTAGCTTTACGCACCTTTGTCGGACTCGTTTTCTTTCAAGTCTTTTAAAAAAAGAAAAACAATTCCACGACGAATAGTAGAAAAATATTGTGAAGAAATATGTATGAAATATTAATTTATCGAAAGTCACCGATGCAGCTATAATTTTCTTTTCGCTATATTTTTTTTCCACCGCGTTGGCGACCTTTTTTATTTTATGTCTTTAAAAAAAAACGAAAACTCTCGAAGAATAGTAGAACAATATTGTGAAGAAATATGGATGAAAGATGAGTGTATCGAAATTCTTCGATGCAGCTATTTTTTTTTTCGCGCCGAGCCGCGTCGCTGCTATTTTTATTCTCACCGCTTAGTTGGCCTCTTTTTATTTTATATCTTGTTCTAAAAAAATCCACGGTTGCAGAACAATGTTGTGAAGAAATATCGATGAAAAATTATATTTAATTGCTTATCTCTTTTTCCCGTTAAATTATTCATTGTCCCAGCGTGAATTAGTACGGGGGAAAAAACACACGATCGAAGATAAGGAATAATCGTTGGGCTGGATAGATCGAGTGGCTGCGGTAAGTCGTGTGAGCTCTCACTGTCCGAGCCAGTATTGCCCATAGAGCTCGGAACGTTTCCGAGCAACGCGGGACTCGCAGCAATGACGCGAGCGCGATGGAATGATACGTCGGTGGAGCGAACGAGTATGTCAAACAGACCTTCGATACCGGCGATCGATTGTCGGGCGCATAATAACACGTTAAATGTAACAGGATACGGGAACGAGCGTCAAAACTGTTTGGGGGGGGGGGGGGGAAAGCAAACGTTATGAACGACCCAATTGCATATCGCATTAAATATTGTAATCTGTTATGATCTCAGCACTTCCCACACTAACAGTCCGTTGAACAAACGCCCATAGCATCGACCGTTTTGCGTGAAACGATGAACACAGAAAAAAAAATCAATGCCTTGTATGTAGAGAAAAAAATACGTATACATTTTTTTTTTTAACAGAAGATTTTTCGGCACGACATTGGCCTACGATAACTTTTGACTCATTTAAGGACTGCAGGAAGGTTTGGCTGACCGAAAATTCAGTCACTTTAGATCGTGTGTAAAGAGTTTTCCTTGTGAGCATGTGTGTCAACATTATTAAGTAGGAAAGTACATAAAAATGTCTGATATTATTTATAATAATCTTGTTGTTGCTATTTTTACTAAACAAGCACTTTTCACTTATTACGACGATTTTGGTAAAAAAACTGAAAATAGTTTTGGTAACTGCAAGACTAAATTGAACCTAACGAAAACATGTGTCAAACTCAAATCACATGATAACGAGCTAAAAAACTTAAAAAAAAAAATGGACAATTATGGTTCTTATCTCGCCATTATGTGCATTTTTTGTGAATAATTTTTTTAGCTTTAATCGATAAAAGAGGGTATTGAGAACAATTTTTATCTTATAGTTACTAAAGCTATTTTCGGTCGTTTTATTGAAATTGTGGTATTAAGAGGAAAGTGCTTGATTACTACAAACGGCAATAACAAGATTGTTATAAATAATATCAGAATTTTTAATATATTTTGGCTGGCCCCTTAATAGTGACTCTTATATAGAGGAAAAAATACGCAAAAAAAAACTTTTCCGAATGACATTCGCCGACGATAATTTTGAACTCCTTCTCCCGGCGAATATACTTTTTTACTCGTTCAATAATGACCGTACATGGACAAAAAGAGATACGTTTAAAGGACAAAAAACTTTCTCGAATGACATTGGCTGAGGATAATTTTTACCTCCGTTTCCCGGCGCACATATTTCATACCAGTCAAACGGCCTCATTATAATGTTGCAAAACTTCCATTCGCGCTGTGTTTAATTGTACGCAATTAATTCTGTTCGCAGGCAGTCTAGCGATCGCAAAATGTGAGAGTCAGCCTGGAAAACGCCCGAGAGTGGAGACCGTCCTGATGTTTGAATCGTGAAACTCCTACCGAGATCCGACAATGAAGCTCGTGGCGGCGGATTACATAGGATCGACGGCGATGGACCGTAGGTTCAGCGGTCCCATGCTGCCCTGGATAACCAGTGAGATCAAGAAGAGAAGCACCAGAGAGAGGGTTTGTATGCGAAAGAAGTACTAGCGTTAAAAAGTTTTGAGTTAAGTACAGTAGAAACTCGCCTATCGGACCTTCGATCAATCGAGCCCTCCGCGTTATCCCTTTAAAGCAAACATTTTTTTCGAGTATGAAATTTCAAATACATCGGTTTGTTATTGAGGTAGTACTTGCAGACACCCTGACCTCACGTGAATTCAGAGAGAATTCCGAACACTTGTCAATGAGATAAAAATTTGAAAAAAATCAAGCACCTGGGAGGTGCTGAAAAGATCGATTTTGCATAATAATAATTCCAAAATGTTACTAACAAATTAATGAAAAAACAATTCTCATCAAATCACCCGGCAACCTAACTTATTGTTCATATGAAAACGATTTGGCAATCTTTTTGAATGCGTATGAATTTTTTCATGACTTTGGGTAATTTTTGAAAATTGCATTTTTTTTATTAATACAAAACGCAACCCAAAGTTCTGAAAAAATTCATACGCATTCAAAAAGATTAACAGATCGTTTTCATATAAACAAAAAGTTATGTTGCCGGGGGATTCGTTGACCAATTATTCTCATCAATTTGTCAATAACATTTTGAAATTATTATTATGCAAAATCAATTTTTTAGCACCTTCCATATGCTCGATTTTTTTTCAGATCTTTATCCCATCAAGAAATGTTTACAATTCTCGACAGTCCGCAAGTACAGTCTTAATGAATTTTTTCTGAATTCACAGATTTGTATCACCAGCGATACACCGTTCTTCAAAGGGTTGGCCGAGGTGTACGCTCGAATAAAAAGGAAAGCTCGGGTAAAACTGCTAAAGCAGCGATGCCCGCGCTCAGTAGTTCTCTTATCCGTTTTATCCGAGATTTCCCTCATTCGTCGTGCGCTCTCCCCGCACTACCTCGGACAAACGGGCTTCTACTGTATGGAAGTCGGAGCCCTCGTGCGAGAATCGCAGCTCCGTTCCACAATTTTTTTACATTAAATTTCTCATGACCGATGCTCCAGCAGACGAGGCGAACGATTGTCTTCTTTCGCACGAGGAAATTCCCGATCCTATTGCGTGCAATGCTACGTGAGATTTCACCGGGAGAGCGAACCCTTCCATTAACGACATCCTCGCCTAGGATCTCACCGTGCCTGCCGAGGAAAAAAAAGGAAACCGTTCGCAGCTCATTGCCGATGCACCCTCCCAAGTTTTTCTCTCGTCGCCGATTTGAGGAATTAAAGTCAGCGAGCGCTTTAAATTTCCACCTTTGAATTTAACGCTCGGCCGACTTCAGCGTTGCTCAGTTCCATCGGCCTTCCCTCCTCTCCGAATTCCTTCGTATAATGCGCGATATTAACGATGAATAATCATGTTTGCGAGGGTGCACGACGACGCTGACGCTCTCGATGTTATGTTCCTCGATCACGTAACTAACGCGCCATTGTCGATCCACGGAGCTCGTTCGCCAGTCTCGTCCATAACTCGGACAGCGATTCCACCCGTGCGGTTCACACGACTCTGTTAATTTTTAATTACCCCACGCGATAACGATAATACCCGGTAATGATACGCTTGTTTGACGCCAGTGAGAAAACATACTTGGAATACATATCGCGCTTTATCCGTGGCGCGCGGTGTTTACAATTGATAAATGCAAAACAAAAAAAAAATGAGAAAAAAAAAAATGGTCGGCGGCGAAGCGAGGGGGAATGCGTGTGAGAGCCACACCCACGTCGGGTTTGCGCTCGAGCGTGAAACGAGAAGTGCACCGGCGGCGTCTCGGGAACGACCGTAAGGATAAACATTGACGATGCAGCCGAGAGAAACGGGACGGGAGGAGTAGGAAAAAAAAACAAAATTGAAGAAGGAGTTATCAGTGCGCATAATGGGCTTCCATCGTACTTTTCACGTCCTCCCTCTGCAATCTCCGAGCCTCTCGAGTTTATCCCTCCGGACGGTCTCCGCGCAGCGTCTTGTCTCGCATCCTCGTCCTTGTAAATTTTTTTTTACGGCGACGCGCTTATTCGAACGGCAAACATAATGGTCGTCGGTCTTCGCACGACGTCCAATTGCCTCTTGACTTCACCGGCAGAATTCTCGAATCGAATGCGCTTGCTGCTCGTGCCGATGATCTGGGAAATTCATCGCGCTATAAAGTCTCTGTAATTTCTGGTGGCAAGCCTGTAAAAAAATGAGGATGGAATTTTATGTACCGGACCAGAAGTTTTTATGCAAAAACTGGGAAACTGCATTTCATGTGCAATTCTGATGAAATATTAATGTTCAGTTTATTAAAAACATTGGAAATACTTCATTTTTAATAATTTACTTTAATTTTTATAATTTACTTTAATT
Organism: Ichneumoninae sp. A BG-2022a; assembly: GCA_030522665.1. Taxonomy (NCBI): domain Eukaryota; kingdom Metazoa; phylum Arthropoda; class Insecta; order Hymenoptera; family Ichneumonidae; species Ichneumoninae sp. A BG-2022a. The sequence continues at coordinate 6,851 of JAPYZC010003081.1, read as the reverse complement.
TCAATGACAAAGTAAATTAATGTTTCATCACATTTGTACATTAAATTTAATATATCAGTTTTTGCATAAAAACTTCCAGTCTGGTACATTCAATTTCCAATTTTTTTTACAGTGAAATTTCTGGTGGCAACGCTGGAGAAAATCGTATGAAATTTAATGTACCGGACTGGAAGTTTTTATGCAAGAACTGGTACATTAAATTTCATGTACAATTCTGATGAAAAATTAATATTCAGTGAATAAAAAACATTGGAAACACTTTATTTTTAATAATTTACTTTAATTTCAATGCAAGAGTATATTAATTTTTCATCACAATTGTACATTCAATTTAATATACCAGTTTTGCATAGAAACTTTTAGTCCGGTACATTAAATTAAAAAAAATTTCACAGTGAATGTAAAGCGGGAGGAACGGGGAAGGCGAACGGGACAAACAGCTCAACAGCAGAGTCTATACAATTCATTTTTTTTTTTTAACGCTCAGGAACTGGAACTAAGTTCGGTAACTGTTGGTCGAGTCTTTCGAGCGTCGATATATGGAAGTTTAACGCGAACTCTCATGCGTGCGCAGGTCCCTTTCTTTATCGCCTGAGCGTGACGGTATTTCGCTGCTGGCAATGTCTCGACATGAAAATTTACCATATGTATACGTCGACGATAAAACAAGACCTTTAAAGAACTCGGCTTTGCTCCATTCTACATACTAGGGAGAGAGAAAAAAAAACACATGCGCGTGTATACATGAATGTATATACGGTGCGCTTGGCGATTGCTCTAAAGTCCACTCGAACACATTCGACATTAATGCGAGCAATAATAAACCTGCGCTTTGATACAGGCAATAAATATCGTACTTGTGTCGTATCGTTATTTAGCAACGAGAGTTCAACGACCCCGCAATGACTTTGCGACGAAAACAATTCGCGGCCAAGAGGGAGGTAGAATGGATTTTTAAAACGATCGTATTATAATGAAAAATTGATTGCACTTTGCGTGGCTCAGGCGGAGTGTATATATTTTTTTCTCTTTTTTAAAATATCGGCTCACGTCGATCTTTCGCGTCCACTTCAATCCTGTTTCTTGTCAAACGGGTATTTCGTGTATTATTATTATATATAGTGTAGAAAGCATGTAGGGCACGCTAACTCGATTCGCGTGATCGATCGTTCGGCAAAGGATATTCGGCGAGTACGACGAGGAAAATTTTCATTCGATCTATTTCAGTAACACGGCAGTGAAGGCGATTTATTATTACGGGCAGAGCTTTTCGGAGGTGATAGAATCCGGAAGTTATTTTATTTTATTTTCCACTCCAGCACCGTGCTTTCCATCGCCACTCTAATAAAAAACAACTACATGGTTTACTACACTGTAAAAAAATTGTAAATTGAATGTACAATTGTGATGAAAAAAACTAAAGTACCTTTTATAGTAGAATTAAAGTAAATGATTAAACCAAAGTATTTTCAATTTCTTTTTAATACACTGAACATTGATTTCTCATCAGAATCGTACATGAAATTTAATTTACAAGTTTTTGCATAAAATCTTCCAGTCCGTCAAGTTAAATATCATACGATTTTTTTTACAGTGTATTTCATTATTACGACACAATAATAATTTTAAGCAGAACATTTTTTAACTGTTGATCATTAATCTTCGCAGGTGAATCTGCTAGTGGCTTCCGGCTACATATCGGCATACACGAAGAACGAGGAGGAGCCGCTGTTCCGTCACCCGCTGAGTGGAACTTCGAAGCCGCAGCCAGTTTCGGCGAACACCCAAGACAGCAAGGGCGGAAGCTTCGTTTATTTCATCAAAGGAGACGACGGTCGTTTCCACTATCATCTCTTCAAAGTCAAGGATAACGCAACCGTGAGTACGAAAGCTGAGAACGTCTCCGCTTCATTCCGTCATCGATTGGTCGAACCCTCGACTGTGATCTCGAATGAAACGATGAAGATCTATCGGGGCGTCCCGATCAGTTTGAACTATAAGAATCCTCGATCACGAACGTCCTCGTGGCTCGTCGAATCGATTGCTGCTTTATTGGAGAGCGCGCACAACCCGTGACACTGTCTCGGCGTCTCTCGTTTAAAAGCTATACAGCGAGGAGATTCGCACGCGATTATGTAAGCTCCCACGCGCCGAGCGAGTGTGCCGAGCCGTGTAGCACTCGAGGTATTCGGATCCGTGAATGAGATGATTTTCTTGTGACGCTTACGCCTCTTCTATTTCGGCAAATTCGTCCGGTGTTAAATCCACCTCGTCGCCACGGACCATCACTCTCTCGGTTTTCTCAGACTGTTTGGCAACCGAGCTCCGAGTAAAATTTCCGCTGACGATGGTACAGATTTTTCGCGGCTCACCAGGAAGTAACTCTCGAGCTACGAAGTTTCTTAGAATTTTGTAGAAAAATTATATAAGTCGACGCTAATTTTGGCCACCGTAGGGAGATGCAATTTATTTATTTATTTATTTATTTATTTATTTATTTTAATGAAGAGGGGCTGAGGCCAATTACAAGGTGGTGGGAAACAGCATGGAGCGATTTGAAGTGACCGAACGCCGGATGAGTCGAAAATGAAAAAAATACATAAAATAATTGGCGAATAACAGAGAAAGCGTAAAAGATTTAGATGCTAAAAAATAATTCAGAGGCTCATAATCTGCTTTCGCGTAATCGTCGGAGTCTTCAAGAACGCAAACACCCACTCTGTTTACGCAAAAGTTTATCACCCTGAAGATATCTGCACGAGACTAAAATTCATCAAGTTATTATGGCTGTGTTTTGCATCGCACAAACCTTGTTCAGGGAGGTTCACTTAATATTCACTGGTAGGAGAGAATTCTACAAGTGAATTTTTTTTCTTCCGAATGCAGTGCATTGATGGAGACTTGCCAGAGATGAATTTTGATGTCATGCAGATATCTTCAGGGTCATAAGAGTTTATACATAAAACATAATAACTGAGAGAGGAGGATGGTACATCGATGAACAATAACTTGTCCGAGGCTCGCGAGACTTAACAGTTCATATCAGAAAAGGACGATCATACTTAACGGCGTGAACCGCAAGCGGCGTTTACAGGTCTGGCCGTTTATTTTTTCAGCGAATCGTGTTATGAAAATAAACGGATAGGCCACTGCCCGAAATCAATTTTTTTAGACACATCACTATTTTCCATTCGTCGTCGAACCTTTCTGGATTTTAATTACAATTAGCGTGTTTCACGCGCGCTGCCATGTTTTCAAGTTTAGAAGAAAGTACGAACATTGAATAAAAAAAAATAAATAAAAACGCCACGTTTTTGCTTCCTCATAGAGAAAGCTTTTTTTATTAAATGGCATACGCGAAAAAATGAGAAAAAGGTTATATTTCCTTTAACTCACCACAAAGAGACAACCGTACTAATATTGAAATCCCGAACGAAACTTCCTTCAATGCGTCTCGTTTGTACAAAACACAACTCGAATAAACGTGACGACATCCGTATATTTTTTACTTCAAAGTAACAATCGGTATTTAAAACAAACAAAAAATGTATTAGCTGTCAGGGAGTGCAATTATTATACCAAAGTGATGTGATCAAAGAGCATCGGCTTCAGACTCGTGCGGCCTCTCACAGCACGAATAGCCGACAACGATACCCTTCGATATTTTTCAAGATTTCAATTGCTAATCGTAGATTTTTTTCAACAGGAAAAAAAAACCAATCCAACTTTTTGCCGACTCCGCGTCTCGTGTAAACAAGCTCAGTTTTGTTTATTCGCTGTACACTGTTCCACTTGTAAGGAAAAACGGGGACAATTGGCAACGACCGAAGCGTTGCAAAACGCACTTGCCGCTGCGACGGGTTGACTCTTTTGAGTCTTACGCTCGGATAAACTTTCTCTACCTCCACGCGCCCGAAGGCGGCTCTTCGGAGCAAACACGTTTTTCGTCATCGATTCCGGAAAAGCTATATATCAGCCCCGGGCGTGAAACAGCTCTATTTACCCCGAGCGCACACAGCATGAAGACAGATCATGTCTAACTGTGAGTGTACTTTGGCCCCACGCGTCTTACACGTGGCGCTAATCTTTTCTCGTCCCATCGCCGTGTTCCGATATAAACCGAATAATATCGTTTGTAACGCGCTAGCGATCGCGGAAGCGACGACCAAGATGCGGTCGGCGAAGCCGCTGATTCGTTTCTTGGCTGCGAGCGCGAACACCTCATCGGTTCTTACAGATTTCTTGTGTACAAATTCTGTGCGTGTATATACGTGAGTTTGCGTTATAGAACAGACGCAGGACGTCTTCGTTGGAGCCCAATACCGAAATAGAGGCACACGAAGAGAGAACGAGTATCACGCGTGAACCTGATGACCAGCTTGGATTTTCACCGTCCGACCGATCGACTCTCGAGCACCGACCGCTCGGCCAGAGAGCAGAGCCACGCAGACTACCTTCGCAACCGGCTCGATATAATTGTAGAGTGTTACGGTAACGACGAGAGCGCTGACGTCGTCGGAGCAGAGACAACGAGTCGCTGGCGTCTTCGAGAGTCCTCGCGAATTCGAAATTGTAATTTGACGAATGGGCGGAACTTCCGACGAATTTAGCGACGAGGGAAATTGGGTCGCTCGGCTTCGGAGCGCGAGTGTTACCGCACTTGGAAAAAAAAAAATATGTATATTGAGTCAACAAAATGAGCGCTTACGCGCGGAGAAATATACTGTTTGCTTGGTCGAACTAAATAATTGTCGTAAGAAAATAAACATTCGATCAGATGAGCCGGTAGACTGTTAAAAAGAGTTGTGAATTTTAATGCCCCTGACTGGAAGTTTTATGCAAAAAATTGTAATTTCATTTAATGGACAATTTTCTGATGAAAAATTAATATACTTTGTCATTGCGATTAAAGTACAGTTATAGTAAATGAATGTAAATTATTAAAAATAATGTATCTGCAATGTTTTTAATGCACTGAACATTCATTTTTCGTTATCAAGTATTTTGACGGCTGCGTTCGACAGTTTCGGCGTTTCAAAGGTGAAATAAAACGCGTACTCCTCCTCTTCTTCGTTTTACGTTTCGGCCCTCTTCAACATTTTTTTTTCTATAATCTTTAACTTATTTTTGCTTAACCAAATTCTTTGCTACAAGAACTTTACAATCATTATAATAAACAAATGTTAATCAATACCAACTATTCATATCAATAATCCTAAATAATCATTAAATTCTCACCATCACCATGGCCGGAACGTAAAACGAAGAAGAGGGGAAGTACGCGTTTTATTTCACCTTCGAAACTCCGAAACGGTCGAACTAGCCGTCGAAATACTTTGTCACATCGACCACACCAGCAAAATTTTTTATCACAATTCTACATGAAATTTGATATGCCAGTTTTTGCATAAACACTTAGTTTTTGAAAAGCTTCCAGCCCGGTACATTAAATTTCATAAGACTTTTCCTTCCAACATATTTTTATCGTCGACGTATTCGACCAGCCAAAGTTCGTTTCGCCACCCGTAAGCCTGCGTTTTCTTAACTCAATTGATTTTTTCTCCGTACACGCTAAGCCACAGACCCGATCCTCCTATCTCGAGACTGCTCCATTTTTCCCCCGGGAGTGACTGCGGCGTTTCCTTAATCGCCAATCTCGGCACGCACAACAGTTTCATCCGAGACCGAGCGCCCATATCTGATTTTCCACACGCGTCTCTCGCGCGCTGACTGCGACAAATTTAATCTCGAATTCCGCACGCGCCTGCGGTGTAAGAGGCATCGCGACTCCGCAGTGCATCGCGCGCTCTTCCACTCCCCCACTTAACATTTTTTCTTCTTTTTATTTCCTTGTTTTTTTTAAATAATTTTTATTTTCTCTTTCTAGAAGCCTGCTCGGTTTAGTTCCCTCGTCGTCGCGCCTGGCTCGAAGATATTTTGTTTGGCACGGAGTCAGCCAGAGCCAATCGCCTCCCGGTCTCGGTCCGTTCTCGGACGCTCGATTCTGCATCACACACGAACGCGCACACACGTCCGCCGAACCCCCCGCACGATCTTTCCGTCTCGCTCCGATCCGCGTACGATAATGCAACGCGTGCACCTGCGGGCGACGAGGACGTCGACGCATATGCATGCGAGCTCTCTAGACGTCGCACTATTATTAAATTTGTCCTTAGACAAGAGCCTCGAGTTATCGTGCAGAGACTATCTCGGCGCGAAGAGCTCTCTCGGCGGGCCGCGTCCGTCCACGCTTGCAAATCGTATTCATTCAACGAGTGCGAATGGCCGAGACGGGCTACTGGCTCGCTCGTAACGTCGACGCGCACAGGAGTCGCATTCTCCCCGACGGGTCTGCACGCAGTTTTATCGCCGCAGTAGGAACTCGAACCGCGAAGACGAGTGCTGTGTGACGTTGAATCTGTGATCTTACCGGGTCCGCGAAGATACGGCCACGAGCAACACCGTCGTGTTGATCCCCGCCGATGTGCCGCAAACATTGAGTAGCGACGAACTTGAGGGAGCGAAAGAGGCGACGGATCTCGCGGAGTTCGAGGATTATTCGCTCAAACTTCCCGATCATCGGGTGAGTTCGCCGTAGATGAAAGAAAAAAAAATCTTAAATTTTCACATGAAACTCGCGACCGAAGACTTCGAGCTTCCTGCGGGCGTTTCGAAATTGAGAAACCTCGCGGAGTTCGAGGATTATTCGCTCAAATTTCCCGATCATCGGGTGAGTTTGCTGTAAATGAAAGAAAAAAAAAGCAGTGATTTTTCGCACGACACTCGAGACTGTCGACTTCGAACTTCCTGCGGGCGTTTCGAAATTGAGAAACCTCGCGGAGTTCGAGGAT
>JAPYZC010003080.1:0-20506 GCA_030522665.1 Ichneumoninae sp. A BG-2022a | reverse complement strand
TAATCTTCTCAGTACCTTTAGTATACATGATTGTTTTCAGATTTTTACACCATCAAGAAGTACTTGCAATTTTCTCTTATTGTTGTCGAACTTATGCGAGACTCCCACGGTAAGGCTTTGCAAATAGTTTCTCGCTAAAGACAAAGTATTAACGTCAAGAAAAATTACAATAAAGTATTTAAGAAATGAAGTCGTAAAAAATTAAGCGTTAAAAAAAATTAAGTATTAAAAAAATAAAGCAATAAAAGGAAAGGACTGCAGTTTTCGTTACCGACCGAGTCTCGATAATTCGTACGACCGATAGGTATTGAATTTTTTGTTTTTTACCGATTGCAGGTCTTCTTCGCAGAGTCCGAGAAATCCACCGCCGATGTCGATAAGTTTGACGTCACGGAGGCCGATCGACCTCGAATAATCGATGAGACTCTTGCAGATCTCTATTCCCCTGCTGTAAGCGAGAGCATCGGTGCACGGAGATCCCGGATGAAAGCTGAATCCGTGAAGCTCCATATCGAGTTCCTTAATTAAGTTTATCAGTCTCGGCGCCTCGCTTTCCGCATCGCAGCCGAATTTTTCACCCAACGGACACAGCGTGCCCGATCTCTTCAGACTGTCGTTCCGAATGCGTATCACCAATCTGCAAAAGTTTTTTCCTTATATATTCTTAACATCATATTTAATATATTTAAATATATTTAACATTTTTTTATCTTGTACATATTTTGTAAAAAAATGTGCATTTGTTTGTTGGTTCGGACGTTTGAGACGCCCTTTCGGTGGTTTTCATAGCATACAGAATGCATTTCGAAATTCCATTCTAAATGCTAAAATTTCGGAATTTCGGTTTTTACAGGATACAGAATGAATTTTGAAATTCTGTTGTTCTATTCCATATGCCATATTTTCAAAAATTCAGTTGTCACAGCATACTGAATGGAATTCGAAGAGCCGGAATTCCATTCCATATGTAACATGTATAACACTCCCACATCGCAGGTAGCAAAAAGACATCCTATATGAAAAGTGATCTAAATGGGTTACATATGCCAGTCCGGATGGTAACTATAAGCTATCCTCCAAAGCTTATCCAAAGCTATCGTCCAAAACTTTTTGCATAGGTGGTAACTTTCTGTTGCAGTTTAGACGGAGGGACATATGACCCATTGAGATCACTTTTGATCACTTATAGATAACTAGTTACCACTTTTTGAGAACTATTTTTTTTTTGTGCTGCCTGGGAAGTGGTACGCTATGAACCATGTAATCCAGGTGAGCGCACGGTTCAAGAGAACCGCTTGTATATTATAAACTATAACTCACTTGGCAGTTGGAAAAATGTCTTTGATCTTCACGATCTCTTCCGTGCCATCGACGGTCATTCTATCGACGCCCACTTTCTTCGCGTATTTTATGTGCGATTCTGGCTTGGCTGGGTTCGCAAAAATGATCTTATTGGCGGGTGTACCAGTGGCCAGGACTTGCTGGATCTCCGACTGGAAAAAACAAAAAAAATATTATATCTTTTACATTCTTCCAAATATATTGCGCGGTTTATTTTGAATTTTTTGTTTAACGAGAAAATAATTTTTCCCTTTAATGATTTTCCCTCAAGTACCTGCGAAGCACAATCGAAACCGGCGTTGAGTGCGGCCAACGTGTTGACGACTGCAGGATTGGGATTGCACTTCATCGCTGCGAAAATAAAATACCGATTTCTTCTATCAGCATTGCTACAAATTTTTGTATCTTAAAAAAAAAAAAAAAAAAATTACTTACCAAAATGCGGTTCGACCCGTGGCATTTTTCTCATCCAGTCTACATGCTGTTTCACCACTGCAGCAATGTCCAGAATGTAGAAGGCCTTTTTCTGATCCCTCGATTCGACTATGGATCGCATTATGTCGAGATCTTCGAGTTCGTCGTCGTAAATTGAAAAATTGTCAAAAGCGTATTCGGGCATTGTGTATTCGATATGAAAGATTTCACGTTCGCAGATTTCACAGATAGAATGCCACGGAAGAACTGGACTGCAGAAACGAAATCGGCAGGTTTACTTTTAAATGGAAGAAGTCGTATTTTTTTTCCGTCAATAAAAATTGACTTCCCCCTCTATTAACTGTATTTGAACGTTGATATAAATTGAGAGACTGAAGAAAATACGTCTCGGGACTCGAATTAATAAATAAATAAAATCTTTACGAGCATAGATCATCCCATTTGAGCTTCGATGAATAAGGCATTTTTTTACCCCATACGTCACTAATTCATTAATGATATCGCACTTTTTGACGAGGATAAAAATGTGTCGATTGCTCTTCGAAATAAAATCTTAATCTTTCTACAATGCTTATCGTGCGCATTATGAGCTGTGTGTTGAAATATTTCTATCCGCTTATTTGTCTTTTGCGCTTCATTAAAGTGTTACCATTATTGTCAAGGAAGTTTGTTTTTAGACGCGATCCGTTGCGGATTGAGATGATGTTCCTTATACGTTCGACACTTCAAAATCCGTTTCTCAGCGAAAACAATTTTAAATTATATATATTTTCGGAGGTCGCTTGTTTTGTTAGTCCCAATTTTTAAGAATCGTCAAGGGACTCCCCTAAGGGCTCCGTTCCAGGTCCTGGCAAGTATTCTCCTATTATACTATTCTGGCACTATTTTGTGGGTCTCAGTAAGTTGGACACAATAATGCAGTGCACAAAATCGCCATGCACTAGGGGAGACCGGGGCAAAATGGCACAGCGGGGCAAAACGGGACAGTGAGGGCGAAACTCAGTTTTCCAACAATTTGTCGATGCCCCATTGTGTCCCCACGACACATCCGAATTTTCCAACCCGTTTTGCCCCACGTACCACCATCGCCGCCATCCAAAAGTTATTGGAAAATTGCGTTTTGTCTCGTTATCCCGTTTTGCCCCGCTGTGCCATTTTGCCCCACTCTCCCCTATCGTCTTTTGCAATAAAACTCATTTTTCTATCAGTAAATACATCACTTCCGGTTCAGAAAACTCATTTTTCGATCGGTAAATCCATCACGTCCGGTCGAAATACTCATTTTTCGATCAATAAATACATCACTTCAGGCCCGGAACACAAATTTTTCAATCGGTAAATACGTCACTTCCGGCCCAGAATGCAAATTTTTCAATCGGTAAATACGATCGGAAATCCAATGTTTCCACGGGAAGTGACGTCATACCGGAAATACGTCACTTCTGGTTTTTAAATACCATTTTCGATCGTATGTGACGTCATGCGAGAAATGTCATTTCCCGTCTAAAAATATCATTTTCGACCGGAAGCACGTATGACCCTGAAGATAATTGCATGAGACTAAATTTCTACGGGCTGTGTTTTGTATCGCACAGACTTCGCTCGAGGACGTTCACAGAGAATAAAATTCTGCAAGTGAACAATTTTATTTCTTCTTCCTAAAGCCGTGCATTGATAGATACTGGCCAGAGACGAAATTTGATGTCATGCAAATAAATTACCTACAGCGTCACAAATACTCATTTCTCGATTGTAAATTTTTCATATAATTTTTTATATCTTGCAGATAGTGTGCTCTTGGATATAACGGGTAAAACGATGCACCTGGCAATGATGAAGAGTGGGTTCGTCGACGAAAAACGTATTATGCAAATGATTTTATTCAATGACATTAAACTTGTTCAACGTGTTTAAAATTTAATGCGATCAATTGTCAATTGTACTTTTATCCTCGTCAGCGACAAAGAAAGAAATGCAAGATCCGGATTTGTCTTAGGTCACGATTTTCTTTTCCCTTGGCAGGCGTCCTTGTGCTTCTTCTATAGCAGCTGTTACGAAGCTCCTGAAACAATAGTAAAAAAAAATATTAATTTCTGCCGTTACTCTGGCGAAGAACATTTTTTTGAGGGTCTCAACTCACATCTCGCTTTCTCTGATGAACGGATAAACGTCGGGCGGTAAAATTCCGTTGAATGTGCCGGCGAGTGATATCGTGTAGGCTCCCATGTTCCTCCAGACCATCCAATCGCCGATGGAAAATTTCGGCAGCAATATGTCTTTTAATATGCAATCGTAGCAATCGCAAGTTGGTCCCCAAATCGTCGAGACTAGTTTTTCTTCATTCTCCGACTGTACTTTAAAAAAAAATCCATACGTTAAAAAAATCCGGAAATTGTTAAACACTTCAGGCAAGTCTTCGCCAATCGTCCTAACTTAAAGTATTGGGTTTACGACTTTTTGTCGATAAGTCAAAGGTGTCATCTTTAAAAAAAAATTCCGCTCCTAGTTGCATTTTTCTTCTATGATAATGGATAGGAAAAATTAATTACGCGTATAATTAATTTTCCGTAAATTGTTAAACACTTCAGGCAAGTTTTCGCCAATCGTCCTAACTTAAAGTATTGGGTTTACGACTTTTTGTCGATAAGACAAAGCTGTTATCTTTAAAAAAAAAATTCCGCTCCTAGTTGCATTTTTCTTCTATAATAATAGATAGGAAAAATTAATTACGCGTATAATTAATTTTCCGTAAATTGTTAAACACTTCAGGCAAGTCTTCGCCAATCGTCCTAACTTAAAGTATTGGGTTTACGACTTTTTGTCGATAAGACAAAGCTGTTATCTTTAAAAAAAAAAATTCCGCTCCTAGTTGCATTTTTCTTCTATAATAATAGATAGGAAAAATTATTTACGTGTATAATATATATAATATATGCAAATATACGTAATGTACGCATTTCGTATAACCTTTTCGTACAACGATATCGGTTCTCTGGATTTGAGTGCCAGCAGCTCCTCGACGAAAGAGCCGTAACATCCGTCGTTAATGTAGTACATCTGTTTGGAAACTTTTCCCTCCGTTATTTCTTTCTTGCTGTGCACCTGAGCCGCCAATGTGAATGAACTCTCGACATAATATCTTCCCGGCTCGCTGATCACATCGATCGAAGGATCAACATTCTTCAATGCCTCATTGACAGCCTGGGACACCTGAATCAATACATAAAACGTACGATATAGTAAATTGTTATATGAAGCTAACTGAGTCGAGCCGAAATTTGGTTAATAATTTGGCTTTTTCACAGAAAAGTTTGTCACCGACGGAAAAAAAATTGATTGTAGTTTTCGTTACCGACTGAGCCAAGCTCGGCCGGGAAGAGCTTTGTAATATTTGTAATATTTGTACGATTAATCGGTATTAATTTTTTTTACAGATTCCAGCTGATCGTCGGTGAGCCCGAGAATTCCACCACCGATGTCGATCATTTTGACGTCACTGAAGCCGATCGACCTCGCATAATCGATGAGCCTCTTGCAGATATTTATTCCTCTGCTGTAAGCGAGAGCGTCGCCGCACGGGGATCCTGGGTGAAAGCTGAATCCGTGCAGTTCCATACCGACTTCCTTCATTAATTTGATCAATCTCGGCGCGTCGGTTTCCGGCGCACAGCCGAATTTCACGCCCAGCATGGCCATCGTGTCGAACATGCCATCGTTCCGAATTCGTATCAGCAATCTGAAAAATAATCGTACTATATATTTTGTAATTTTTTTTTTTTATTGAAGCATTCATTATATTCATTATATTCATTATATTCATTATATTCATTATATTCATTATATTCATTATATTCATTATATTCATTATATTCATTATATTCATTATGTTCATTATATTCGTTTTAAATATTTTATCATTGTATATTACAACTTACTTGGCGGTTGGAAAAATTTCTTTGATCTTCAGGATCTCTTCCTTGCCATCGACAGTCATCTTATCGACGCCCACTTTTTTCGCGTATCTTATGTACGAGTTTGGCTTGGCCGGATTTGCAAAAATTATCTTCTCGGCCGGTACACCTATAGCCAGGGCTTGCTGGATCTCTTGCTGCAAATAAAATTTATATATATTCACATAGCACGGAAATATTTTTGAAGGATATCAATATTTTTTTTTTTTTTTTACAGTAGAACGCCGATTAACCGGTTGCTCGGGACCGAAGAGTCCCCGGATAATCGAAAATGTATGTCTTGTATATTTTTCCATTTGGAAAAGAAATAATAATAATAAGTAAAGGGGGAAACGAGGTTTTCCTTTAATGATTACACTGTAAACAAATTTTGTATGAAAATTAATGAACCGTGTTGGAAGCTTTTTTACATAAACTGTTTCCGAAATTTCAAACACATGTGCGTTAGCACACATGTGGGCTAATGATACAACTTTATTTTGACTACTTACAATGACATTTGGTACAAACTTGCATGTTATGTGTGGGTTATTGTTTTTATTTTTTTTTACCGTTCGTAAGCTAGTATTTTTTTTTTTTTTTTTTTGGACGTACTCAGTAATTTCGGTTTGCACCGAGCATTACAAATACAAAATTTCGGAAGACGCACAGTTTATCCTCTTCCCGGTTAATCCGACTGTATTCAAAAATATTTGTTAAATGTTTTCGAAACGTTAAAAAAATATTTTTTATCCGCTTGCAAATCTTAAATGATTTCAAAGTATTCCGTGCTGTATGAGTCGTACATTCTTCCAAATATATTCAGTAGACATATATATATATATATTCCTATACGGAGAAAATTATCTTTGGTTTCTATGATCTTCGGCCAATTGTCTTACCTGTGAAGCACAATCGAAACCGCCGTTCAGCGCCACCAGTGTTTTCATGACGGTAGGGTCGGGATTGCATTTCATGGCTGCGAACGTAAAACAACACGTTTTGTCAATTAATATCCTACACGCACTTGCTCCACGTTTATCCTACGTATATATTTTTTTTTAAATAATAATAATAACAATTGTATACGCACCGTAATACGGTACGACCCGCGGCATTTTTTTAATCCAGTCCATGTGCTTTTTCACCACCCCAGCGACATCCAAAATGTAAAAAGCACTTTCCTGATTCTTCGACTCGACGATAGATCTCATTATATCGAGATCTTCGGTTTCATCGTGAAAAATTAAAAAATCGTCAAAATTGTAATTGGTCATTATAATTTTTTTTTTTTTTTTAATAAAAAAGAAAGTTTGTCAATATAGTGCACGGACTGAGTGCGACCGGAAGACTGCACGTTGGAGAGCGAAACCTCGAGTGTTCTTTGACTCTAAAATTTATCGCTTTCTTTTGTCACTATCAATAAAAGCACTGCAGTGATTTGTTATTACTTTTTCTTCCTTCCGACGTTTTCATTATATTTGAACGCTGATAACATGAGGCACGCATGTCATCACAATGTTTCAATGTGTATCTGGTATTATTATTTTTTGCTACCGTAAATCGTCCTCTCTGACTTTATATAAATAACTAGATATTTTTAGACTAAAAATCGTGTCGCAAGTTTCCCACCAATATTGCTACTTTGCGTGGCGCTTGTCTATCAGGAAATCATAAATCATGAATACCATTGCATTTTTATTAAGGAGGTTGCAGCGAGTGGTGTTCATTTTTCCTAAATCCGAGAAATTCGGACAAGAATTGCAAACACTTCACGATGTTATAAAAGTCTGAAAAAATTCATATTTATTATAGGCACTGAAAAGATTCATTTTGCATAATAATAATTTCAACATGTTATTAACAAAGTGTTGAAAAAAAAATTGTTCATCAAAACATTTTTATTTTTCTTGTTGTTTACATGGAAAAATGTGCAAAAGTCAAAATAAAGATAAAAATCTGAAAAAATTCATACGTATTCCGAAAAGTGAACGAATCATTTACATAAAAAAAACGTTGAAGTATAAGTATGAATTTTTTCAGATTTTTATAACATTGGGAAGTGTTTGCAATTGTTGCCCGAATTTCTCGAATTTAGGCGGAATGAAAACCACTCGCTCCAACCTCCTTAACTATATAAAAATCATTAATTCATCAACATTTATTATATGTTAAGATACGAACTGGTGATATTATTCAAATAGTAGATATATTTTCATAATTTATCAATTTACTGATGGATTTTTAATATTGTATGTAAAAGGGTTTATCCCGTAAACTAAACTAATAAATAAATAAAAACATTTACATTTTTATGAAAAACTTGTGATAAAATTGCAATTAGTGAACAAGACGGTTCACTCGAGTTTGCTGTCCTACGAAGAATTGGACGACTCGCGCGCCCGTCTCGCAAGTGTAAAATGCATTCGCGGTCAGACTCGCAGTCTGACTCGCTCGCTCGCTGCGTCCAGTTCGACGGTAAACAATCGAGAACAACGTTATCGCATGGTCTGGCTTTATCGACCAAAAAAAAAGTATTCTAAACATTTCGTTGATCACTATTATGTATTGTTAATTCACCGTGCGTTTAACGAGAGTAAACAAACCCTAACTCGACACTTTGCTATGAAGAAAACTTTCGCCGTTGCATTTCTGGTGAGACTCGATTGAGAAACAATGTATTTCTTTCTTCTTAAAAATTAATCTCCGTCGCGCTGTTGTACTCGTACAAACTTGGCAAAAGTGCCGATTCACAGTTGTTTGCACGGCCAAGTTTGCACGGATCAAGCGCTTTTAGGTTATGCTCGTAAATTTTTCATGCCGGATATCGTTTCCGCAACAATTGTTTTTATTTTTGCTTCCGCATAGAGGCAGCTTTTTTTCCGCTGTTGACGCGTGGAAAGTTATCGACAGACCGATTATTTCTCTTCTCGGTTCATGTTTACATGTTTACAATTTACACACACATATGTATCTATATACATATATACATATGTATATATATTTATCACCTCTCTAAGGACAGCATTTTTGATTTTTTTTCTAAAGAAATGGACGTTTCGAAGTCTCTGCTTTAATTGTACAGTAAGGTAAAAGTGCCAGTGGCCGCACACCTAAGGGCGAAGTCCCAGTTCCCGTACATGCATGAAAAATCGTATTTGCGTCTCTCTTCCACGCATGCTTTGCGCGGCCATTGGACCGCGTTCGGTCACTGGGACGTTTACCTTAGAACCCAGATTAACCGGCGTTGGATTAACCGTGCGTCTTTCGAGGTATTTTTTTTTTATGCTCGAACCAAACAAGACTCGCTGAGTACTTCCAAAAAAGAGAGTAGCTTATGTACTGTTAATTTATTTATTTATTTATTTACAGTAATAGACAGGAAAATCTCTTTTTAAATTTTAGCAAGTTATTAAATGTTTTGCGTTTGTGTATAAAGAAAAAAAAAACAAGGAAATATTTCACACTTTGTGCGCCAAAAAGAAAATAGTCATTTGGGGTAGAAAAGAAACGGTAAACCGTTGACAAGTAAATTGTTAAATTACTCGAAGCGAAGACTTTCGTTTGAATCCAGACTTGAAGTGTTGGATGATTAATGAAAAAAATATCCAAAGCTTTACATTCTAGTTCGGAATATTTAACAATTAAGTGCAAGTTGCATTGAATGTCATTGTAACTAGTCCAAATAAAGTTGTATCGTTAGCCATTATTGATTTACATACTTTTCCTGTCTAGTTCGGATTAGCCAGGATTTCGATTATCCGGGGACTCTTCGGTCCTGAGCATCCTAGTTAATCGGGGTTCTACTGTAGTTAATAATATAATTTTTTGATTGGCAGACCGGTGTGGTTTGTGTGCTTGGCGCCAATGAACAGCTCTTGCACTATGTCAACGACGAGGTCGCCGCCGGTTCATACAAATACTACAGTCTAATGTACGACGGTATCATAAAAATAAGCCTGAACTCTCAGTAAGTCAATCAAAGAGAGACGAATTATCAAAAACAAAAAAATAAATAAAAATAATTATGTTGATACTTTTTTTTTTACAGATCTGGCGATGCGGATTTGTATGTATCGCAGACAACAAACAAGCCAACGTACGATCCTGAACACTACTGTCTTCAGTCGACCACCTGTGGCGAGGATAACATTGTCATACCGCAGAGGTACGGCGCATAATTGTTGGAGTTGAACTCTCGAATTGAATTGACCGATAAAGTAGGGCATTTTTGGGTGCGAAGAGATTATTATTTAAATTATTCCTGTTCGCAGCTTCAAAAGACCGGTGAGCATCGGTGTTTATGGTCATCCCTCCCACGAGACCACGCACTTCACTCTCCTCGTGTACCAGGAAACGCTGTCCGACGAGGAAGACTTCGACGAGCAAAATCCCTTCCAAGGTTTGGACGGTCAAAAATCTGAGGTGAGTTGAAATAATATTTAAATAAAATCTCCTGAACGATCGTGTTAATCGAACTTTTATTGGGATAAAATATCCGGATCCTTTTTGGATAAAAATGTCTGCCTTTTTTTAAAAATGCAAAATGCTCCTCTTGTTTAATAAAAAGTTTTGCTCTTTTTTATATAAAAAATGCTGCTCTTCTTTTACAGAGCGTGAAGAAATCGGTAATCTTAACATTCCTGTGGAGTCTGCTGGTGCAGCTCCTTGAACTGTTGTTGTAAATTAGTATTCTACACCGGATTGGGGTAAACAAAAGAAAAATATATCAATCATGTTGGAGTACGAGAATCAGATGTTTCTCGAGGCTCTGCAAGAAGACGGTCTCATGATCGTAGCCAAGTAAGTTTTTTTTTTCCTCATAAAACTGCAATCAACATTCCATCGCGATGTTTGATTTGGCAGCGTTTATGCAAACAACCGATAAATGTCTTTTCCGCAGAGGTTTGGGCCTGGAAACAGTCGTCACGAATATCCTCAAAGTTTATCTGGACCCTGGAAACTTGATCCTCGTTCTGGGAACGACCGATCAGGACGAGCAATATTTTATCGACAAATTGAAATCCATGGGAGTTACCACTTTGCCCAAAGTTATAACGGCCTCGATCACCTCCAACGAAAGGTCGGTCGGATCGATTCTCTTCTAACATTTTTTTTGTTAATACTTTTTTACTTTGTACTTCTCTTTTACTAATTGTAAAAAAAAAAATCTGCAGAGAATTAACCTACTTGGACGGTGGAGTTTTGTTCATATCGGGACGAATATTGGTGGTGGATCTTCTAAAAAATCGCGTTCCACTAAGCTTGGTTAACGGAATACTCGTTTATCGAGCTCACGGTATTCTAAATTCCTATCAGGAGGCCTTCGCCCTTCGTCTGTACAGACAGGCTAACAAGGTACTGTGAAAATGAATAGATAAACAAATATTTCGGTAGATTTGATCGGATGATCGTTAACTAAAATATGGTAATTTTTGTTAATATTTTGCAGACCGGTTTTATCAAAGCATTCACCCATTCAGCCTTGGCTTTCACCGTCGGCTTCGCGCAGGTCGAGCGTGTGATGAAAGCTCTGTTCGTTAAGAATTTGTATCTCTGGCCACGCTATCACTCCATTGTAAATACTAGTTTATCGAAGCTCAAGGTATAAAACTCAGTTCTTCTGTAAACAGGAAATCATCGTATTATAATTAGTAACAATTATAATTCGAGTGTTGCAGCCGGAAGTGATAGAGTTACACGTGAAACTGACTCCGAAAATGTTGAGTATACAAACAGCTTTGTTGGATCTGATGAACGTTATTGTTAAAGAATTGAAGAGGATCAATAAATACGTGAGTTCGAAAGCTCTAAAATTACCTTGTTTGAGGCTCGAAAAGCTTTGTTGACATAAAACTAAAAAATAAAATTTCAGCTCGATCTCGACGATCTGACCGTGGAGAATGCAATAGCCAGGAAATTTCACAAGCAACTACAGTATCAGCTGGATCCGATTTGGCATCAACTCGGAGGCACGACTAAGCAACTGGTGGCCGATCTCAAGATGCTCGGGTCGTTTCTGACGCAAGTATCGTTCGGTTAAATAAAACTTGTTCAAATCTTTTGCAAAAAAAGTTTTAAAACTAAAAATCGAGATTTCCACAAAGCTTCTTCATCTAGTGTGTACAATCTATTTTCGTGTACAAAGCTTCTATAAAAAATCATTTTCCGTGATTATTTGGCTTTCCCATAGAGACAGCATTGTCGGTAAAAAAAATAATCGCGTTTGAAAATACAAAAAATTACTAATTGCTTACATTCAAAATCTCACAAAATGTAAACTCTTCCGTTCTCTAACTATAAGAGTTTCCATTCTTCAAACTGTGAGGTCATGTTTTTCTAAATATGATTTTCCGATGTTTTAGAACATTCTGAACAGGTTTTCTTAAAAATCTCGACCTTTTTTTCATGAAAACAAAGCTTTTTTTATAAAGAAGCAAAACGAAAAAAAAAATGTATGCATGTGTTTTTACAGTCGTCTGACGTACGAGGATTCCGTATCGTTCTACGGGATGCTGAATCGTCTGCGAAGTGTCGAATACGCCATGAAGAGCAGCGGTTGGCTGGTACTGGACGTCGTCGAGGATCTCTTTACGTACGCCAAAAGTCGAGTTTACAATACGAAAAATGGTAAAACCGAAGTTGAAGCTAAAACTCCATTCGGTTCTCAATTCGCAAGATAATTGAAACTTGATTTTTTCCCCTCAGAATTGAAACCAGAGCCGTGTCCGAAGTGGTCCGCTCTGTCTGAGATATTGTCGGAGATACGCACGGAGATGAGCAGAGACAAAGTTGCAAGGGAGCAGGATAAGAAAATTTTGATTCTCGTCAACGACGGACACACTTGTTATCAATTGAAGAGTTATCTGACCATGGGCGCCGGTGGATTTTTGCTCTACGAAGCTATGAAGAAGTTGAAACAAAGTTCGATCCAAACATCCAGGTAGAAAATGTTTAAAAATCGTAAAAATCGTGAAAATATTGTGAATTAAAATTTAAAAAATCCTTTTGCTCTTTTGCAGCAATGGAAAGGAACAGCAAGTTGTGGAGCCGGTTCTGGAAGAAGAGGGCTTGGACAATCTGGAAAGCTACGTTCTCACCTACTCGCAAAAGCCTGTTGAAAATACCGACAGCAACGACGAGACTTTCAGCGCCTTTGAGGAATGTTCGCAGGCACGTTTGTCGTTCGTTTTTATTATTTCGGCTAAAAATTCTTTACTTGGGACCAATCGTTTAGATTATTTTTTTCATCTTCACAGATCGCTGGCGAAGACATTACGATGCTCGAAACAACCGAGCCCGTAGTTCTGATACACTCGTTGAAAAGATTCGGTGACCCAATGGCCCTGCAGAGAACTCTTACCGAAGTAGTGCCCTCTTACGTTGTCATGTACGGAGCTGATATTTCAGCCATCCGGCAACTGGAAGTCTATCAGAACTGCAATCCGTCCATAACTCTGAAGATTTACTTCCTGGTGTACGGCGGCTCGGTGGAAGAGCAAGGCTACCTCACGTCCTTGCGAAGGGAGAAGGAAGCTTTCGAGAAACTTATCACCACGAAAACGGTAAATAAAATTTGCGCATGGCTCATTTATCACAATTTGATAAATGCGTATAGCTTCGTTTGATCGATTTTTTGACAAAAAGCCAAAAATCGAGATTCCATAAAATCTAACCGCTTGGATAGATTTCGGCCAAATTCGATACCAAAGGTCAAAGGAAAATTCTCCGACACTAAAATCTCGATTTTTTTTTACGAAAACAGTTCTCTCTATAAGGACGCACGAATCAAATTTTATCTCCCACTTGAAACTTTTGAAAAAAAAATTAAAAAATCGAAATTTGAATAATATTGAAACATTTAAAATTCGCAGACCATGGTAGTTCCCTCCGATCAGGATGGAAAGATGGATCTGTCCCTGACGACCGACACGACGATCGAGGATGAAGCGAACACGAGAAAAGGTGGAATTCAACCGAGTGCGAGCAAGGGCGTGAACAAGGTTGTCGTTGACATTAGAGAGTTTAGAAGCGAATTGCCGGCTCTTTTGCACAAGCGGGGCATCGAGATAGAGCCTGTGACGATCGTCGTGAGTTTCTTTTTTAATTCGAAAATCGCCTGAATCCTAAACACTTCTTACTCAGTTGAAAAATGTATAAAAATTTGCAGGTCGGCGATTACATTCTTTCACCGGAAATCTGCGTGGAGCGTAAAAGTATTTCCGATCTAATAATGTCCCTAAATTCGGGAAGATTGTACAATCAGGCTGTCTCGATGACGAGATACTACGCCAAGCCGATGCTTCTCATCGAATTCGATCAGAACAAGTCTTTCTGCCTTCAGGTTTGTTCATCGATCTTCGATTATTTTCTTCACTCGATATATTTTTTCATAACGTTCAAAAAATTTATTGTACCCTCAGGGAAATTACTACGTCAGCAAGGACATGAAGAGTTCCGACATAACGGCAAAGTTGCAGCTGCTGACGATGCACTTTCCGAAACTGAAGCTCGTTTGGTCGCCGAGCCCGCACGCCACTGCCCAACTCTTCGAAGAACTGAAGGTAGCATTAATCTCAAGATTGGCGTTGGGATTGTGGTTTTTAAGGTAGTACTAGTACAATGACTGACGCCGCCTAAGTTCGAGGGAAAAAAGACAAAGATTACAAACACTTCTCGATGAGATAAAAATCTGAAAAAATTCTAGGATATAAAAGGTGCTGAAAAGATTGTTTATGCATAATAATAATTTCGGAATGTTCATAACAAATTACTGAAAAAAAAGAATTTTATCTAATACTTGAAAAATACGATTTTAAACAAATTTTAACATAAAGGAAACGAATAACGTTTTGGGGTCATTATTATGGACGAACAATCTTATCAGCATCTTCCATATGCTTGATTTTTTCAGAGTTTTATCCAATCGAGAAGTGTTTGTAATTCTCTTTTATTCCTCTCAAACTTAGGCGGCGTCAGTCATTGCGCTAGTACTACCTTAACCCGATCTTCTATGAGTTACAGCCTCCTTCATTCCACCCCTTCGTCCTTCTTCCTTATCCGTTTGCCACCGGCTCGATTCTCGAGTCCGGAGCTTCGTCGCGCCCCGCTAGGTGTCGGCCTCAGATATACACTAGGACCTCGATTTGTGCGCCCTCGGTTTCCGTAACAGTCCCCACCACGGAGCAAATATCGATCGACGCAGTGAGCTATTTGCCATGCTCAACAGTTAGTATGGGCGGGGCATGCGCAGCCTCGATTTTTTTGAGCGGGAGCCGATCCGCCGCTGTGAATGAAGTCGAGGTCCTAGTGTACGGCTATAGTCCTAGGCCTTGGGTGCGCGGTTGGTGTGCGACTTCGTTGGTCCCTAGAGTCAAACTGAACCGGTCGCGGTCAGTACTTGGATGGGTGACCGCCTAGCCATGCATTAACTAACGCATTGGAATCGTTAAGCGGGAGGTCGAATTCTGAGGATTGATGTACGTACTCCAACTATACGAATGCGAACATCAAGATTCGGTTGGAATGATCGACTGTATCGATGCAGGTTTTCTGCAGTTTCCCTGTGTCCTCGAGCAAATGCAATACTGTAGGGGGGAAGGGGCTGCAGACGCACATCTACAAGCGAAATAAAGACTTGGAACAAAATGAGGAAAGGCGGCTTGATGGCAGAAAAATAGCCTGCAATCTCAGTGGTATCGAACCACCGAGATTACAGAAAGCACATAGAAAAATCCATTGGTCCCTGACCGGAGTCCGAAACCTGACCCACTGCGCGAGCCCGGGCCCGAACCACTCGGCCACTGCTTTCCGCGGTGTGCAATACCGCGGTCGGTAATAAAAACTGTCATCAACTTTTCTCACGATCTGGGATGTACGGTTCCAAAGAAAAGTCTCATTGAAGACCGGGATGATGTCCGGCTTTCGATTAGACTTTTTTTTACCGTACATGTGGGAACCCATGAGAAAAGTTGAGTACAGTTTTTTATACCGACTGAGCCCGGAGTGGACGGAGCGTTAATTTGAAAGTTCTTTGCAAAGGTTCATATAGTTTTTTTTTGTTCTGTGTTATTAGCAAGGTAGAGAGCAGCCGGATGCTCAGGTCGCAGCGCAGATCGGCCTGGACGACGACGTCGCGGACAAGAAAATAATGGTGGAAAAGTACAACAGCAACGTTCAGAATATCGTTGCAAAGCTACCTGGTGTACACACAAAGAATTTGCGTAGTATCTTGAACAACGGCGGGTCGCTGGATCGTCTCGTTAAAATGAGCCTGGTATGTTGTCAATGATGTTTAATAGCTGTAATTTTTTTAAACCATTTTTTACTTCTTTTTTACCTTTTTTTCTCAGGAAGAGTTGGCTGCTCTGATGGGTCACAAGAACGACGCCAGCGCCTTGTATCGCGCGCTTCATGAGAAAAAGAAACCGGAGGAAGCTACGAGCACGTCCAATCGACCGATTTCCAAAATTCGGACAAGAGGATTATTCCCATCGAAAAAGTCATAAAACAATCGACAAAAATTATGTTAATTTGTTATTTGTACACAGTACGGAAATTAAGTTTCAGTTAACGTTTTGCTCCGAAAGGAGGACACGATTCTTCATAAAT
This sequence comes from Ichneumoninae sp. A BG-2022a, assembly GCA_030522665.1. NCBI lineage: Eukaryota > Metazoa > Arthropoda > Insecta > Hymenoptera > Ichneumonidae > Ichneumoninae sp. A BG-2022a. The sequence continues at coordinate 4,169 of JAPYZC010003080.1, read as the reverse complement.
AAAAATTTCCGATATCTTCGCATCGAGTGCGAAGATATCGATCTTCGCACTAAGAGTTATAGCGATCGACTACTCAAATACAATAGTGTGAGATTTTTTTTTGTCAATGTTACCAACCGGTTAATTTTCATTCTACAAAATATTAATCGAGGTTGAATTATTTCGATATTATTTATTTTCTATCTAATTTTCTATGTACAGGCATAATAACATTTTCGCTTATAATACAATGAAAATAAAATTCTCAAATTTGATAAATTTTTCGTGTTTTTTTTCCTTTTCCAGTGGGCTCCTTATTGAAGATTCGACCTGAAAGACGTAGACGCTGTTTACTTTTCGATCATTCTTTTCAACAGTGAAAATAATAATCTAATATCGTACATTTTTGCCGACAAAGTTTCGTCGATTTCCTCGTCGCTGTCGCTGTTCGAGTCCAAGCTGTACAGAAAAGAATCCGTCTCGTACATGGGAAAGTAAAATTCTGGCTGATTCCAGATTCTCGCGGGTGGTAATTTTTCGTGCTCCTCTTCGCGCATATGGCCCAACAGATCGTCCGCGGCTTCGTCGCAAAATATACATTTCTTCACGTAAATCTGTCTTCGTACATAATTTACGACTTTTACCTATAATGATATCTTTCATAAATAAACATTTCTTTTTATAATTTAATTTTTTTCGGGTATCGTTACAAACTATTCGCGACTTACCTTCTCATAGAAGTTCAGATCTCTGGTAAACATCTCGAAATCGAAATTGTGCTCGTCTTTCATGTGTTTGAGAACGAGAGAAAAATCTTGATCGCTCGTATCGCACAGTAGACACGTTACAGCAACGCCATCCCCGTCCCAATCCCCCCAGGAGCTTTCCTCGTCCTCGTTTTCATTATCGCTGCTGTTGTCGCCGCGTTCCTTCGTCTCCACGCTCTCCCCCTGCTTCAGCAACGACAAAATTTTTACCAATTGTTATTAGTAATAAATTGAATAATAAATGTTTATCAATTATTATTAATGAAAATCTATGAACAAATATTTATCAATTACCATTAATAACGAACTGAACGATAATTTTCTATCAGTTATTATTAATAATAAATTCCATAATAAATTCTATAATAACTTTGTATAAATTTGTTTTCTACCTACTCAATTTCAATTTCTTTTACCTGTCTCTGTCGCCAATTGCTACCGGGTTCGAGATAATTGGTGACGTAATATTTGTCGTAACTTTTGTCGCTCGGATTAATCCTCTTGTGTAATTTTTTTCTCATGTGTTCCTTGAGCACGTTGCGATCTTTGAATATTCTCTCGCAGTAGATGCACGTCAAGCTTTTGCGGTATCGTAAATTTTTATTTTTAAAAATCAATTCCAGGATGCGAGACTAAATTTATCGCGGCTCAATTTTATTCTCAAATGCTTTGGTTCACCTTTCGATGCTTCTCTGAATTCTGTCGAGAAACTGATCGACGAAGACGAGATTTTCGGGCTTTCCGAGCTGCACGTTGTGCTTCTGGGAAAGATGCTTCAGATAATCGGAGCGCAATCCGCACAACTCCGTTCTGCAGAATATGCAGCCTCGTTGGAAATTCGTATCGGAGCGCTCTTGCGCTTGCTGAGAAAGGGCCAGCTCCTTGATGGAAACATTGAGCAATAAAAATTGAATCTCATAGACATTTTTTTTTACTTACCAGTCTGGCTCTGTGCAATTCATCTCTGAGAGTTCGATCTTCGCTTATGCAATCGGACAACAGATAATACACCTCGTTTTTACTCGGCTTTCCGTCCGGTGTGCAATCCATCAATATTGTTGTGCAGAAAGTTGTTATTGGCTCCTCCTTAAATTTCACTCCCCAGTAATGAATGTAACTGGAAGATCGGTTATTGATAGATTGCTAATTTTGATTTTTTTTCCTCATTTTTTTCGTACAGAAATTTCACAAACACTTGAACTTGTGTGAAGATCGAAGAGAAATTAACAGTATGAAAAGTATATTCATGCTCGCGATAAACGCGAGTAAAATATTCTTAAAGTTTTCTGCCCAGAAATGAATATAACTGGAAGATCGATTATTCATAGATTATTCATAGATAATTCTGATTCTTTAGCGTTTTTTTTTTTCGTATGGTAATTTCACAAAGACTGTGCTTGTGTGAACATCGAAAGAAAATTGACGATAAGAAAAGTATGTTCATGCTGGTGGTAAACGCGAATGAAAAACTCTGAAATTTCCCTCTCTAGTAATGAATGTAAGTGGAAGATTGATTATTGATAGATTGCTAATCTGGATTTTTTGTTCTTATAGAAATTTGGCAAACACTGTACTTGTGTGAATATTGAAAAAAAAATTATCAACAAGAAAAATATGTTAAAAAATATGTAAACATTTTTAAATTTCACTTCTCAGTAACGAATGTAACTGTAAGGTCGATCATTGATAGATTGCTAATTACGATTTCTTTTTTTTCCTTATTGCAATTTGACAAAGACCGTACTTGTATGAATACCAAAAAAAAATTAACAAGAATTCGTGCTCGCAGTAAACGTGAATAAATACAAGCTGTTTTTCATCAGTCCAATCAGTTGTTTTCAGAAAACCAAGTCCTCGAATTGGCCGAGGTAATAATTCACTGATAATTTTACAGATACTTCCAGTTAAAGTACCTTTCGAAGCTAGAAATATTCCAAACATCTCCGATAACAAGACAATGAGTCTTGAAGAAGGGAACCAGAATTGTCTCTCTTATAAAAAAAAGTAACAATAAAAAATAGGCTGACACTGGCGATAAACGCGAGTAAAGGCGAGCGGCTTTTTCATTGGTCCAATCAGTGGTATTCGGAACAACGAGCCGCCTGATTGGCCGAGATAATAATTTGTTGATAATCATACAGATACATGAAATTAAAATACCTTCTCAAGCTAGAAATCTTCCAAACATCTCCGATAACGAGACGATGAATCTCGAAGAAGTGTGAGAGAATTTTTTTCTCATCGTTCGGCAGAACGAACTTGAGATCGCACAGTAAACACTTCGATTCGCCGGGCTCTCCGTCCAGTCCGACGAATTGCGTTTTGTAGAACGCAGCTTGCTCGACGTGCGCCCCTTTCGGTTCGGACTGTTTCGATGAATTGTCTGCAACAGCAGTGGTGCATAAAAACAAAAACATTTCAACCCGAAAAGAATACTTTTTGCATAAAAAAAAAAACGTGCGCAGTGCGAAGCGTTCCTAACCTTCGCTCGTCATTGTCGCGGCCGATAATCCAAGCTTCGACTGGGCTAGCGATTTTCTTTAAGCTGACAGACTTTTTACCAGCCTCATGTTTCGTTGGTCGATACTGCTGGAGAGTCTCAGCGCGGCTTATTTATGTTCGAACATTTTAAGCTAATCGAGAGTTTTACTTTCGCGACAAAACTTCGAGGCGAACAGAAGCTCCGACGCGCGCGAGGCGGATCCGGCGACTGAGCTGCCTCGCTGGTGCTTGGCAAGGTCCTTGCGTCGCGGAGAAGAGGGGCGGAGGAGGGGGGGGGGGGAAGGGGCTGCGGTAATTTAATTCGTATAAACATAAACTATAACGGGTGAAAAGAAGGAAAAACAAATCGCATTTTAGTATCATATAATTCGGCTAATAAGTTATGTATTAATTTTTAGTATTGGACCATTCGTTATGGTCGGCAGACTGTACTTTTCATGAATTTCAAAATATTCAGGCGTGGCTGCCGGCTTCCAAAGTTCGTATTATGAAGAAATACGAAACAGTGGCATTGCATACCTGAAAAATAAAAGCCGTCTTCAAGAGGCTTTAAAGTGATGTGAAATACCACCGCCGGTGACAAAAACTGTACGAAAAGTCGTTTTGAGATCGCACTCCGACGAGGAAAGAGAAAATTGTCTTTACCTGCGTTTGCCGATTCCCAATGGAAAGACAATTTCCTTTTTTTATCGAAGTTCGGCATTCGGTATAGTTTTTGTTACCCACTGTTATGCTACATCACCTTAAGGATGCATCACACACACATTCCCAACCAAAAGTTTAATGCGATGAAAATTTCAGTACTTCGCGACATGCCAAAACTCCGAAAAAAATCAGCCGCATTATGTATGTCAAGAACTTTGATTTTGCATAATAATAATGCCAAAAAGTTATTAACAAATGATTCGAAAAATTAATTGT
>JAPYZC010003079.1:0-12884 GCA_030522665.1 Ichneumoninae sp. A BG-2022a | reverse complement strand
AAAAAAAAAAAAAAAAAAAAAAAAAAAAAAAACCGAGAAAAAGGAGACAGAGAAATTGATTGTGAGATGAGTGGAAGGGAGAGACGAGCGGTAAACTTGGGGAGGCCCGCTGGTCAGCTAGAAGTGTCTCCGCTCCTCGTCACCGCACAATACCGCAGGGTCAGCTGTGCGAGAAAACGGTCCCTCGCTCTCGTGGTCTCGTCTTCGCAGGAGCGTCGTTAGTCAGGAGAAAGAAGACAAAAATCCCAACGAGCGTCGGAGCGAAAGAAAAAGCGAAAGAGGGACGAAAAGAGATTCGTGTAGCGATTTCGGAGTTGGGGCTGGTTTTCCTTTATCCCCGCGTCGTCGATCTGCTCTCCGGCGAGCACGCTTCTGGAATCGTTAACGGGGGATTTTCTAGGTGGGGTAACCGTCGCTCCCGCGGCGCCGGACACACGCTAAAGAGAAAATTAAGGGGGGGAATCCCCTGAAATTGGGCTAGAATAAGACCGGGCCGGTCGCGGGGCATCGGCGCTCGGTGTGCGCTCGTTTCCTCCCATCGGCGTTCAGTCTCGTCTCATTATCCACGGCTTTCACCGGAAGGACTCTGCGAGGGTCGCGAAGAATAAGAACGAGGATAAGCGGCCGGCTCGCGCGAGCCTCGGCCGCAATTGTGCGCGGCTCCCAACTGCGCGAGTGACGCAACGCAATTCGGAAGATTAGCGAGCTTCCGGGTGGAAAATAAAAAAACACCGTGTACAACGCCGCTTCACGGCATTGTTCGGGGACATAATTTACTTCGGACGAAAAAAAGAAGAGACACAAAGGAAGAGGAGGAAGGAGGAGATGATCGAGCTGCGTGAATCAGTGGCACCTTGCAGCTGGGCACGAGCTCGCGCCGCGAACACAACGGAGACTCGTCGCGAAATATTTATTTTATTAACCCGCTGACGCGGCGCAGCCGTCGGGAGCGGACGAGAAAAATAAAGGAAGGGAAACGAGAAGAAGAGTGGGAAGGAGAGGACGAGGAGAGGAAGGAAGCGAGCTCGGCTCCTCGTGAGCTGAACGGAGAGGCTCTTCCGAAACATTTGTGCCTGCAGAAAACGCAGCGAGGAGTCCCGGCTCGGGGTTGCAGGTGCTTCGACGTAACAAGGAGAGCCTCGCGAGCGATTTCAACGGATTCGAAGAACGAGGACGCGCGAAACGAAAAGGGAAGAGGAAGGAGGAAAAAAGAAGAAAAGGCGAAAGAGAGGTTGAACGGTGAATCTCGCGAGGCCTTCCACCTTCGGCGCGGAGCGATTGCCTCCGCGATCCAACTCGACGATAATGCCGCGGACGGAGAAGACGCGTGCCAGCTGGTAATGCTTTCAGGCTTGATTTTTATTCGCTCGAGGCATCCCCCTTCCCGGTCTCTCGCGTATACGAGATCATACCCAGCCTCGAGCGAGCCTGCGCCCGAATCCGAGGAGAACGCTGGGTGCGCGAGGCCCGCAGTGGAGAGAATCGCGAAGGAGCAGATGCGCCGTCGACGAGACGTCTGCGGGCCCCTTCGAGCTGCGATCGAAAAATGGGGCTACTTTGTAGAGGGTGCCGCGGATCAGAAAAAGAACGACGATACTCCTTAGAGAAACCGTGGACTTGGCTGTCTTCGGGCGTCGATCATTGAAGCACAAAAAAATCCGTCGGTTTTGTTACATATTGGAATTCTTTATTCGAAGACATAGTTTTTTTTGGCATCAAAGTTTTTAATTATTTGCACTTAGGGTGAATGAAAAGATACGATGACAAATCAGATTTAAAAAATTACGTTAACAAAAAAGAAATCTACAATAAAAACTAGATTAATGTAGATAGATAATTGCTTCGACGACTTCGTTGATTGCATAGAATTTAAAAAATCGCGGTACTAAGTCAGACCTTCGCGGTCGTGTGACATGTGTGATTTAAAAAAATGATGCAAAGAAAACAATTCTGCAATCAAAACACGGGGCAATTATTGCTCCAGTAACTTCGTTCTGAATCGCGCGGAGTTCGTTTGTTTTAATTATTTGTACTTAGGGTGAATGTATATGTAATATTTACCTTCACCCTGTAGGGTAAAATATGAATATATTTATGTTTTACGTTATGTATTTCGCTCGTATAGATGTAACTCGAGAAATTCCATTTATTCCTGAAAATGAAATGGTATCGATAATGATAATGATATGGAAAATTAAATGGCTTAGTCCTTTGAGAGGCCGTGGACCTAGTAACGTTGGGTTTCGATTATTGGAGCGTGAAAAAAAAATCGTCAGTTTTGGTTAAATTTGTATATTTTAATTTTTTTGGCATTAAAGTATTTATTTATTTTTACTTTGGGTAAAAGTGGTGAATGTGGACCACCGGTCTAGCTCACTCTGCGTTTGCAAATTGGATCGCCGCACCGCATTTATCCTGTAGGGTAAACCATAAATATATTTATATTTCTATACTCATACCTCATCACTATCGCAAAAGATTTTTTCCGGCAAAAGGGCTTTTGTTCGTCTATATACAGAAAATAAAATAAAATAAAAATACAACTTTACTTAATCTATTTGGCTCGCATAGACATTCATCCAAAGATTCTATGTATTTCTGCAAAAGGAAATAGTTTGTTTTCCCCACTGATCGCGAAAGGTTTAAGAAAGCTCGAAGTTCAATCAGCGTCTAAAAACATCGTCGCGCAAATAAATCCAATACTCCAAACATGTTTCCCGGTCGCTTGCATTGCATCTCAGATTGTGTCGATTCGTCGTCAACCCTTTCATCGGTGCTCCGCAAAATCTGTGCCACCGATAATATCGCTCGGCTCGAAGGATCAATATTTGTGAGGCTCGAGAGTAAATCGGCTTTAGGATTTTCATTTCGATTCTCATGCGCCCGCGGCGCGGCAGATGGGACTTTTTCCTTTCGTCCGCGCGCCCGAGGGTACGAGACGCGAGCGGGGGAAATAAACCAAAAAAAGTAGTCCGTATTTGTGCAGTGCAGCGTCGTTGCGTCGACGAGACGAGAGCGATCGCTCGGGATTACGATCAGCACTCACTTTGTGGTGCGCCTTGGAGGTGAGACCCCGTGATAGCGTAAAAGGAAGGGAGGAGCCACCGTGCGATTCACACGAAAGATATGTCGCAAATCTTTTTTCTTTTCTATTCGGCAACAACATCATGGAAGTTCTTCGAACGTAATCCCACGTCTGCTTATAGATACGTCGATCTCGGAATCGTCGATGAAAGAACGACTTACAAATGCAGACAAAAAAAAAATCAAACGCGAACCTGTGTGGTCGAATTTTTTAAATATATTTTTTTTCGAAGACACTGAGCGATTACGGTCCCTAAGAAATTGATAACAGTGCGGCGTTTTTTCGCCGTGGGAGTCCGCTGAAATATCTATATAGATATACAAATATACATATACATACACACACATATATATATATATATGTGTATAGCGTGACTAAAATCAGAAGGACGCATTTTCTGTGCGTGCGCGTACAAAATACGCCTGTCCGATTGCAGCGGGGCGATATGTCGAGGAAGAAACCTACGTCAACGACGACAAACACCCGTGCGAAGAAATCGACTCTCGGGGCCAATACTCGGGCAATCTTTCCCCGAACTTTGCTTCGATAATCTGCGAGCGGCGAGCAAATATTTGTCAGTCGCATCGACCTGCGCGCCTCTCTCCGCCGCTCCGAAGTGCCCGCCGGAGCTTCGTCTTCCTCGCAACTTCTCGTCGAGAAAGAAAACAAAAAGAAGACAAAAAAAGCCGCACACATTTAACAATAATGAAAAAAAATATTGTGAATGCACTCGAGTTTATTTGAGCCTCTTTTATCTACGCCGACGGCTTTCATGGCGTCTTAAGCTTTCGCAACGGAGAAGACGCCGAGAGTACTCGATAAAAGAACAAAAAAAAAAAAAAAAAAATGAGGATCGAAGTACTCGCTCGACGCTGACATTGCAGATAAGCGACCGAAAGTTTCACCGGGCGAACGGGATGCAAATTGATTCCGCAATATCGCGACAGTCTGTTACTTGCCAGCCAGAAATATTCGAGCCCCGCCATCCGAGTCGTCCTCGCTAAGCATTTCTCGACGATCGCATCTCTGCCAGCAACTACAAATGCGATGCGGTAAAAGTCGAGGGCCGTGCATGCACGAGAACGCCCCATAGACGAGGCGGCGAACACGAACCGGAAATTCGCCGAGTTCTCGAACGATGCGCGGTTCGGAAAAAGAAATCAAAAAGCCACCGAGCCGGGACCGGTGCGGGTCCTGAAGCCTTTATTGCCGCACATATTTAGTACACTTTCTTCTAGTCATTAGAGCCAGATTACAACTCCAGCTCCCTCGAGAAAGGACATTTCACGCGATAAAAAAAGTGCGCATTTTTTCGTCCTTTTTTTTCATTCGCTAGTCCAATGCGAAAGATTTATAGCGACGATTTCTCGAGTGATTTGCATTTCCGGGCACGACAACAGAAAATTGCCAACATCTTGTCCCGCCGTCGACGACGATCGCGAGGGTTCTTCTTTTTTCTGTCAATGGAATTTTTTTTACTTCTATCCCGACGCGTTTTGAGGGAGGAGAACGTTGGTCAGACAAGTGGCGGGGAGAAACTGGAAGCAGGATATGTAGGAAGGGACTCGAATTTTTTGGGCAAGCGCGAGAGATGCATAATGTGCGTCACGTAGCCGATGTATAATGATAGACGGGGCGAGGAGGGAGGGCAGACGAGAGAGAGAAGGTCGTTCCTCGAATACTTAAAAGGCAAGTGCTTGGCCTGACTCGACGCCGAAGGAATCCTCCCCCAACCCTCCCGTTCCTCGATCTTATTCTCGAAAACTTATTCCCCCATCTTTTTCTTCGTTTTTTCACACCCATTATTTCGTTACAAAGCACCGTTGGAATATTAATTAAAAATAAAAATTTTTAAGCTTCGAGGAATACCGAGAGCGAATCTATTCATCCTGCAGCATCCGGGATTCCTTTATTTTTTTGCTCCCGCGTTTTTAGGAAATTTTTTTCATCCGCATCGCCTTTCCCGCAGGTACAAGATTCGGCTACCTGACACTGTGTCTACCTGTATCGTTTAACCATGAATTGGTAGCATATATATATATGTATTTTTTTATTGCTCATTTACAGGAGGCAGGATCTGGGCAGGAGTTCGTCGATGTTGGGCGGGTTCCCGCGAGATTTTACCTGAAGCGTTCACCATTTGGCAGGTAAGTTTTTTTTTTACATTGTACAGCGATCGGATATCATTTATCATTCGTCCTGAACCCTCTGATCGAACTCGCCTGGATATATATAGCATACAATTTCATTCACCGGTGAATAAGAAAATGACGGTAAATCGGATCGAGTATCGATCACTCACGCTCATGTGCCGTGTGACAAATCAGATAAAAAATTACGTAAAAAAAAAGAAATCTATCATAAAACCTAGATACGAAAATTGCTCCGGCGACTTCGTTGATTGCATGGAATTAAAAAATCGTGGTAAATCAGACGTTCGCGGTCGTGTCACATTTTTTATTTAAAAAAATGATGCAAAGAAAACAATTCTGCAATCACAACAAGGTGTAATTATTGATTCTGTAACTTCGTTCTGAATTGCGCGGCGTTCCTTTATCGGTACACACGAGCGGTACGAAAGGATTGATGACAAATGAGATTTAAAAAATTATGTTTTAAAAAAAAATCTACATTAAAAACTAGATACGAAAATTGCTCCGGCGACTTCGTTGATTGCATGGAATTAACAAAATCACGGTAAATGAGACTTTCGCGGTCGTGTGTCATGTTTGATTTTAAAAAATGATGCAAAGGAAATAATTCTGCAATCAAAACAAGGCGCAATTATTGCTCTAGCAACTTCGTTCCAAATTGCGCGGAGTTCGTTCGTTGGCACACATGAGCGGTACAAAAGGTACGATGACAAATCGGATTAAAAAAATTACGTTAACAAAAAAGAAATCTACAATGAAAACTAGATAAAACTAGATAGATAATTGCTTCGGCGACTTCGTTGATTGCATGGAATTAAAAAAATCGCTGTACCAAGTCAGACCTTCGCGGTCGTGTGACGTGTGTGATTTAAAAAAATGATGCGAAGGAAACAATTCTGCAATCAAAACAAGGCGCAATTATTGCTCCAGTAACTTCGTTCTGAATCGCGCGGAGTTCGTTTGTTGGTACACACGAGCGGTACAAAAGGATTGATGGTCAGAGGAGGGCAGGTGCTCGGTGCGCGCTCTTACAGCTCCGCGATCAGGAGTAAAGAAGCGACAGCTGCGTATATTCGCGATGTTCCTTCACCACGGAACGAAAAGAGGTTTTAAACCCGACGATATTGCCGCTGCGGTGTTCGTGGCGTGCTGTAGTCAGCTTCTCTCTTTCCCTTCGTCTTTCGCTTCTTCCCCCTCCCGTTCCAGACCGGGCCTTGTTCCGCAGCGAGACGACCGAAATGCGATGGAAGGTGCACGTGTGTGCGAGAAATGTGCTTGGGAAAGAGAGAAGAAAAAAAAAAAATAGTGACCCATGTTCCCTACGAGTTATGAACCTATGTTCGAGAATACACACTTATACCTAGAGTAGGTAGGCACGTTGAGGTATTGAATATTTATTTCGGAGTTCGCTCTCGTTCGATGAAGAGTGGAAGCGATCCGACCTGCAGCCTTGGTATTATTCCCCGGCTGTATATATTATGCAGTAGGGTCGGCCGGGGCGAAACGGACCGCCACTTGAGACGAGAATTTTCGTATCGTCCCACGAAAAATTGGTGGAGTTGGTGCGTTTTTCGCCGGTGGTCCCTTTTGCCCCGGTCTCAGGCTGTGCGATATATGTACGAGGGTTACAGTGTAACCCTTTGCCTGGAGTACGTATGGGTATTAGAATCGGGTCACTTATAAATCACAGGAGGGTGGTCTCCTCTGGGAACAAAAAAAAAATGGTCCCCTGATCCCATCCGGTCTCCATGGACACGTGGGAAATACTGACAATTATTGTCGAAAGACACCTGTGCGACGGGAAACCCAACACTCTCGACGTCGGGTGCAGTAAAGTTCGTACCCAATGCCCCGTGAAGCCTCCCGAAAAGATCGTCGATCGGAAGTTCCGGAAATAGTGCGTTTTCGTCCACGAGACCGAATCGAGATTTTATTCGACGCCGCCACGAGGCGCGATACGGAGGCACTTCCCTTCTATTTAACCCGAATTTACGACTACACCCACGTCGGGGATCGTTTACATCGGAGGAGTTATTGAGATTTTTCTTCCGGCAGCTTATGCGTTTCACGTGCGTGCTCGCGAGGCCGAAAGAAAAATAAATCGAAGATTAAGAAACGCACGGGGTTTCGAAGTCGATCCTCGAGTTTAAAGAACTGCGGACTTTGTATATCCCTCGAAATTTGCTTCGCATAAAAAAAAAAAAAATGCCGTCAGGTAAATGCTCTCGCGCATTTTTTTTTTCACGAAGTTCGCGTGTCGGTAAATGCGCGTTACTAAGCGTCGAATGCTGCCCAAATACAGGGTGCGTAACAGTTGGCGGACACGTAGAGCGTTCACGAGCGAACGGCATGAAGTCTGCCGCAAGTTTAAATTAAAAGAGAAATAAAATTCTCTACAAAACGCTCGCCGTCGTGAGATTAATGCTGCGATTTTATTAAAATGTCGAGTCAATTATTTAAAAGAATGATAATAATCACTCTTAACCGGCGCCGTGTGCTCGGTAATGCGTCGTTTAAAAGTACACCTCGAATTTCACGCTGCGGAAGCAATAAAGAGGCATAACTGTGTCCTCGGCAGTGCGACGGTTAATCTTCGAATTATTGTATAAAAGTAACACGTCAAAATTGACGTGTGCGAGAAGATAATAAATAACGTATTACGGCCGTCGGATGGATTAAGAGTGGGATTATTAATGACACGACGAGACGGGACACGCGTGGTCCAGATCCATTGCGAAACGTTCGAACTTCTTGTTTGGTAAAATCGAGGCTGTTTAACGCCCAGGAGGAGGGCGCGTTCTCGCTCCGGACGATCAATCACCGCGACTATTGTCGCGCGAGTTTCCTGACGTTGAAACGCCACACGTTAATGTTCTCGACGGTCTGGGGAATCAAAGCTGCCGGGAACTCGGTCAGTTTCATCAAAAAGTTCCAAAACTCGCACCCCGATTTTTTTTTTTCACCTGGAGCGAAGAGCCATCAGGCTTCACGCTTCCCGTTTGTATAGAAAAACTACGACGCTGTTCCCCCGACCTTTTGACTTTTCTTTCGTTCCGATCCACCGTTTGCCGATCTACTTTTTTTTTCCTCGTCCAACGGCAAACCTCGAATGTCGAGAGAGGCAAATGGACAGCTCAGGAAAGAAAAATCCGCGTAAGATGCACGACCTTTTTCCGCATCGGAACATTACCAGCAGGTGGTAAAACAGCCGCGTCATTCGCGGCTCGTTTGCATTATTATCCACTTTCTGTACCCGTGACGTTTATTCCTTTATTATTTCTTTTTTCCCTCATGTCCGCCTGCGATTCCTGCATCTGCACTCTTCGGGGGTTATCGCTGAGGTCGGAGGCTTTTGATGCGTGCCGCGTCTGCGGGTCCGAGGCCCACTTAAAAAAAACATCGACGCTTCCTTCGAAACTTCGTTGACTTCGTTCGCCTCAGCCGTGTATGACTGGCATTACGTTGCCTCGGTATGATCTTCACCGGAACGAGGGTTAAGAGAAACGATCCAATGATATTAAAAAGAAAAGAACAAAACAAAAAAATTAACATAATTGCGTACTTTGTTCGAACTTGACGTCTCGCGACGCCACGATGCGGGTACCACATGTTCCCTTTCCGCTCAGAATTTTACCGACCCGCGAGAGACACTCGTGTCGCGATTACCCGACATTTCGAGTCTATCGCGAGCCGCCCCATGAGATAAGTCGCGGACTCCGTAGAAACTTACTAACCAACGAGCCGGAGTTAATGAAAATCAGGAGTGACTTATGCGGCAATTTGGAAGCTCAGTGAATTTGCGACGAATATTATACTATCCGATAGTTTCTTAATTCGCATAAAGAGCACGGGCTCCTCTTATAGGCAACGATTAATCGAGATAAACGATATTCTCTCCGACCGTTCCGGATAGCCTCGGTTGCGTGTAATATGTGCATGAACATTCGCGCATTTAATTTACGAAACGACGTCGTTATATCGAAGTCCGAGCTGATTCACAGCGAGCCCTCTCCGAGTCGAGCCGAGAAATCTCTCGGCGATCTCGCTCGCTCACGGCAAACTTGTGGCGAAGTTCGCGAGACACACTTCTCGATCGCTATCTCGTCCGGTGAAGCTTTCCGTTTTTTTTTTTTTTTTTTTTTTTTTTCCCGTCAGTGCGAAGTACTGATTGGACGAGTTTTTCATTAAAAGTCCCTACTCGTCAAACCGGCCCGAGTAGTGCAAGGACCGAGTTCAAGATCACCGTAATTCAACGTGATAGTGCCTTAAGATACGACGATGAGTACATTGTAGCGAAAACGGGTCCCGCGAGAGCGCATCCTTAGACCGAACTCAATCTGGTTTCAATTGAAAAAGGACCAGAAATCGCGGGTACGAGAGGAATCCCTACGGTCGATGGAGAACCGAACACATCCCACTTCTTCATCGGCGATTGTACATCGGGCAATTAAATGGAAGACGCTTCGAGAAGTTAATCGGCAAAATTGGCATCGCGATATCAAAGACGCCGAATGAATTGCCGATTCGTCATAGGCGTGTGCAGGACACCGACCCAGTCCGTACGAATTCCAAGCTTCAACTCCGTCGAGCTTGAACTGTGCCAAGATCGACACAGCGCTGCCGCGTAACGTAGCGTCCTCGAACTAAAGAGCGCGGCGCGCACCGAAGAAACTGCTTTATCGCAGATGGAAGCTTCGCGCTGTCAAAAATACAAAACCCAACGCATGTCGGTCGAATACCGACTGAAGGTAAAGCAGATTTGCTCGGGTAACACGTCGATCTTTGTGAACTATGGTAGATCTGGAAGAGATCTGTCGGACGTTAACAGTGTTTCCGCTCGTGAATTCGACAATCTCGTTTCCAGCAAAAGCTTTTCTCTCGTTATTCGGTGATCGCCAGTCAACATTGCGTAGCAGTAGGCGAGAATAGTCACTCGGGCTGCAAAAATCAATTGACCGTATTCCCACGCCTTTACTTCTCTATACGTGTGACGGCCATTGACACTGGCCGTTCGCAATAATAGCAACATTTTCCGGCCTATCGACGTCGACGTCAATTCACTCTCTATGGCCTGCCAACGAGCGGAATGAATGCGAGCATTGTCCTCCCGCCGGACACTCCGCTATTTCAATTCGATCGAAAATTTGTCTCAATTGAGATGTGCGAAATGTGTCGTTTTCCGTCCGAAATTTAAAAAAACGGAGTCATGTTTTATCGAACAATTCCGCACTTTGCCTTTCAACGCGTACATTCGACACAGCTATTGATGCAGGGCGTTGTAGATCGTGACATTTAGTTTTTTGCACGTGGCGGCCACGTCCCACCGTGACTCACTGCTTTGCAATTAATTGCACGAAGACTAATGACGAAGGGGCTCTTCCGTGGCTCCGACACTCTAAAGATCCAATTAATCATTACCGTATCTCCGATCTTCGATAAAATCGCTTCACTCCTGGCGATAAAATTATTTAAATTTGAGTACGGTTTCTAATAACAATGGTGATAATCTGCGATATCGTTGCCGATCCTTGCGGCAATGTTGGCTCGCAGAAACTATACGAATTTACCGAACTGTCTTATCGATCGGCGAGACAAAGGATACCGCAGGTAGTATCCAGAAATGGAATAGAGCCTGCTAGGATGAATCAGAGGCTGTTGCGTCGCCGTACGGCCACTGGCTATAGTCCCCGAAGGCGAAACCTAAATCCTCGTATGATACCGGGGGCGGAAGGGGGATAAGAGAAGGAGAGAGAGAGCAAGACGAAGGGAGAGAGAGAAACTCGGTGGGGAACTCGTGCAGTATTTGTCGTGAGCGTAGCGTCGGGTATCAGCTGACTGACAGAAGGGGGACAGCCGTGCCGCGGTGCACAACGAAAATTCTCTTCCATCTCTCGTTTCTCGCGCCCGCGCGCGTGCTGTGTGCGGGAACACTCTCGCGCCAGTCACAGTCAACGACATCCGTGGACATAATCGTCGCGAGCGAAGCCTTCGAATCGCGTTCACGATAAAACGTGGAAAAACAACAACAAAAAAAATCACTTTTCAGAGGTAAAACCTGCGACAGTGAATTTTTTTGCTCGATCACAATTCATCTGCGCTGGAGGAGTGACTATAGTGGGACGAGTTGTGACAAGTGAGTACGAAGTTTGTGAGTCGGCGAGTAAAAGAAGTGTGACGGGTGTCTCAAGGGAAGAGGAGACAATAGAAACGGTACGTATGGTTTTTTTGATATTTTTTTTTGTTTTCTACTACAATGTACTATAAACACATCGTTATCGAAAGTGCAGGATCCGCGGGAGCTACGATAATGTTATCTTCACCTCGGTTCGTTCGCGACTAAGTACGGGCGCGCGCGTAAATGCTATCTCGTGGAGCGCTTCCGTAGCTGAGCCACAGTTTACTGGTGACCGAAAATTCTATTTATCACGGTTACTTGTCATTCATGAGTCTTGCGTAATGTCAGGAAAATTCAAACTGGGGATTCGAACATTACGATGAGAAAAAATTACATAGTTGGAGTGACCAGAATGACTTTCTACTATAAAATATAATTTCCTGAGGGAACGTCTATATTTTATAGTTCGGACAAAATCACAAATAATAATAGCGGGTATAGGGTAAAAATGGGGAATGCGACCCGGTCCATATATCATTGATTTACGTGTTAACCGAGGTGGGCCATATTCACCACTTTTACCCTAATTATAGTGTCACCTATTAAATATCCTTCAACAGAAACTATATCCATAAATCGTTCCTTCGGGAAGTTAGAGTTAACTATATTTTTTTCTGTGTGTAAACCAGATTAGGAATTCTGTACTAATTCAATTTATGTCGGTTTTACCTTCGAATCTACGGTGGAAATAAATTCGCTCAAACAGTCGATTGTAATATCGGAACCGGATAATAAATATCGGAACACCGCACTGTTGTACAAAGTACGACCAAAACGCTATCGCGCAGCGCGCTTCCGTAGTAAAGCTACAGTTTACTGGGAACCGAAAATCCTATCTCTCGCGATTACTTCTCATCCGTAAGTATTGCGTATCAGAACAAAATTCAAACTTGACATACGACCATTAACTACACTCTGAGAATTCCATACTAATTAAATTTTTGTCGGTTTTACCTTCGAATCTAGCGTCAAAATAAATTCGCCCAAAAGTGATCGATCGGAATACTCGGTCGTATCGATACCGAATCGGGCTGTCGGAAGGCTACACTGTTGTACAAAGTACGACCAACTCCTTGTTTACGTTACGCCTCGACATCGCCCAGCGTTCGATCTCATTGCGACAGTCCATCGCCCACGGTGATTTTTCTTTCCATAAACCAACAGTATGTAAATCTCTGTATAGATACGATCGATAATAGCATTGAGGACTCGAAACGCGATTGCATCGGAGCGATCGTAGTTGCATCGCGATTGCATCGGTCGATTTAGTTGTTCCATTCCTTAAGGCAGTACTAGCGCAATGACTGACGCCGCCTAAGTTTGAGAGGAATAAAAGGGAATTACAAACACTTCTCGGTCGGATAAAAATCTGAAAAAATCATGCATATGGAAGATGCTGATAAGATTGTTCGTCCATAATAATGATCCCAAAATGTTATTCGTTTCCTTTATGTTAAAATTTGTTTAAAAT
>JAPYZC010003078.1:0-21245 GCA_030522665.1 Ichneumoninae sp. A BG-2022a | reverse complement strand
ATATTGGTTTCGGTTATTTCAAGAAAAAAAAATGTTCTTGATAAATTAATAACTGCTGGAATCTTAGGCTGCTCTTAACCGTCCGATCATTGGTACCTTAGTAGTAAGTGTGTATTTACTGATACATACATTTGGTGGATTACAATACATACAATTGGTGCCCGTTACAGTTTTTTAAACATGTATACATGTATACATTTATAATTGCAACCACGTAATGTCAACGGGCCATCGACCGAACGATCTTATTTGTTTATCGTCAGCAAACTCGTCGTGAGCGCAGTTCCTCGCCAGACATGCCTTTACCAAACGCGACACCGCCCTCGCCGTATTTAATTTCCCGTCGCCTAGCTCCACAGATCGTACAATCGCCATCAGCTGCTACACCCACCGGTCCCAAAAAAAACTAAAAATAAAAAAACCACCTGTTCTCTTGAAATCAATCCTAAATGAATTTCATCGACTCGGACAACATATCCCGTTTCACTGGTATAGTGTTCCGGGGGATTCGAAGCAAACCATCGCCCAGACCCAAAGCCACCGCGGAACTTGCAGCAGGTTGCTTTTGACAAACGAATAAAGACGGCCGTAGGTGTACGTCTCGGTGTTGGTGCAGCAAGATCCCCGAGACTCCTGTTTTTCAATGCCTCCGCGTCGATACGTGTGCGGTAACGGTATAAGTAGAAACGATGCGGAGGCCGGCAACGAACACCTGCCTTTTCCGCGTTTCGTGGCGTGACAGGTGCATTGGAGAATTCCACTTTGCCTTCTGACCGCCCGTCCGCCCGAAGCCTCTGTGGCGGCACGTGCTCTTGCGGGCTTGCCCGTGAAACGACAGAACCGTGGGTGTAACTTCCTCCTCTGTGTATCGAAGAAAAAACACGGGAAAAAAAAGAAGAAAAAAGAAAGTCAAAAGGGTATTGGGAGAGTGGCGCCTGGGTGTGCTGCCCACATCGTGGCCTTAGCTCGCGTTATAGCTCGGTATAGCCGAGCTGCCACTCGCGCAACGATCAGCAAAAGCAGGAAGAAAACAGGACGAAAAAGGGGGGAAAAAAATGGAATTGAGAATAGAAGAAAAGATCTCGGGAACCTGTGGTGCCACTTCAGGCTTTTTGCTTCAACGTTTCGAAAAGCTTTCGCCGCTACGTGTCGCTCCGTCGATATTGACATTCCTGGAGAGGAAAAACGTATTTCCCAGGGAAACGTGCGTCCTCTCGCCTGCCCTCTTATACCCGCACGCCTCGCTTGTGTGCACTTCGCACTGGTACATTTTCTCGAGAGAAGCTGCTCGGCTTCTCTTCGTGATTTTACTGAAATGAAATGTACCCGTCGATTTCAGACCGCGTTATAGTAATACGGCGAATGCGGCGGGCGCGGAGCGAGCTGAAAAATTATAAGGAGAACAAGGCGGATGGAGCTTTTTTTCTATTTTTTTTTCTCGTCAATGCGAAAACTTCGCGCGGGTATGTGGACGACGTGTAACTGTCCTCTGGCATTTTCTCGGAAAGAGTGTAATCATCATTATCTGGAAATTGCAAGGAACGTCGAGAGAGAATGCGAAATAATGTCTCGCTGTGTTTGAGCCATTAGCGTTTCGACACAATATTTCTCGTTTCCTAGACGCGTTCGGTCGTATGATGGGGTAGAACTTTCGATTAAACTGAGCTTTAACGACGACTATTACCACAATTACGACAATAAAAAAATATCTGAATCTTTTGCTTGAGTCTGGATTTTTTTAAATCTATCTTTTGCGTAAGTTTGGATTTTTTAAAAATCTATCCTTTGCTCAAGTTTGGATTTAAAAAACTATGTCCTTTGCTCAAGTTTGAATTTTTTTAAACGCTATCTTTTGCTTAAGTTTGGTTTAAAAAAACTCTATCTTTTGCTTAAGTATGAATTTAAAAAACGCTATCTTTTGCTTAAGTATGAATTTAAAAAACTCTATCTGTTGCTTAAGTTTGGATTTAAAAAAGCATGTAACTCGCGTACTTTTTTAAATAAAAATACCGTAGATTTTTTTCAATTCCCTACACCGACGGAAAGAAATCCAAAAAAAGACAATCGACAGAATATCGACTAGATATCCCCCGAACTAATTGACAATGGATTCCGGCAGGATTTTTTTCCCCATTGTATAACACAAATAACTAAACGTCAATTCTGGGACATCCGTTCGACAGCTCGAAGCTCCCATACTTAATAATAGCTCAAATAGTGCACCAGAAATTTTCACAGCAACAGCCCCCATTTCTCCTAGCTCAATTTGCTCTCAGACTGGCAGCCGGAAGAACACATCGCCGTCTATCCAACGTCGAATTACATCCGACCCTCGTTTCACCTATCCAACTGATTTATCCACCAAAATACCCGACAAACCCCAGTACGATTACGACCGTCGTTTTCTTTTACTGTCGGCAGGGTTAGCTTCGCACGTTCGAGTCTCAGCTACGAAACACAATTGACAATATTTCCTATCTTCAAAATATCGCAATCCGGACGGATACGCTAAACAGTATTCATGTAATTTTATGCTGCACACCTCGATTGATTATTATCATTAATATCATTATTATTTACAGATATAAATATCGAAAGTGATAAAATCGGATTAGGAATAAATTAATTTAAATTTAAAAAACAAATTTCAAATCTTTATTGTAGAGTTCTGCATGATGTTCGAGAGTTGAGTTAAGTTATGAGCTTGTAATTATTAACAACATTTAAATATTATATTGACGTACTTGTAACGCACGTTCATACCGAATAATAACCGGAACATATATTATTGGATTTTTGTTTGAAAGCCACGCATATGTGGGTATCGAAAATGCAGAATGTACCGTACCCATCACTGTAACTGCTCAGCTTTTGCCGATTTAATGGCACGAACTGAGTGGGGTTTTCCGGCATTGAGTATGCAAACGCCCCCAGGTGGTATAACCCGAATGACCCGTCGACACCGTTCCCAAGCTGATACCTCATAACACTAAAAGCTTTCGAGATTCATCCGCATCTATGCAATATAGATGAATCGTCCATGTTAAATTATGAAATCTCAAACTAAATATATATTTTACATACGAAAACACCATAATTCGAATATCATTGACGTATGTATATGGTCGTTCCCCGAAACCACAGCATAAAGTACTCTTTAATGTATAGCTCGTTATGACGCAATCGAAAGTTACACAATTGTCCCAGAGAATTGTTATAAAACACACCAAATAGGCTATTGGTCAATCATAAAAGTTGTCCCCGCGATATACGTAAAGGATTCATGAAACACGGTAATTGATGCACCAACTACAATAATACCCAAAAAAAAAATTTGACTGATGCTATCTAAATATTTATTTGATTTAAATAAATATTTGTTGCGTTCAACCGCTAAATAAGTACCTTTCCTGGGTGAATTTCATTGCGAATAAATGTTAAAATATTTCCGCATAATAAAACTCGTTTGACCTACTTTTGGCATTAAAAAAGTCGGAGAATACCTTTCGAAATTATTCGCAAGCTTTAACCGAAGAACGTAATACGCTGAAAGACGGTGAACGGCTGAAGGATCACGAATAAAAGACTCACTGGATGCATTTTTGTGCGTACAACCGTGCATGCTTTTATTCCATTGTGTTATAATCATCATGTATGACAAAAACACGAGCGTTTAGCTGAGACCATCGAGGAGAAAATTCCACGAGTTTCGAAGAGCTTGAAGAGGCGAACAATAGTCGCGGGTTTAGGCATTTCTACATAAGACAATAAGCAAGTAGGCGCTGAGAGTCGCTAGTCAGGTCGTGTACCACTTAGCCGTGTAACACTTGTCGCGCATGATTCGCTCCGGAGCAGTTCCTGCTCTTTATTTTTTTCAGATTTTTCTTCGACACTCCTCGCGCACGTTTTCCGGCCTTCAAACTACATTTCCCGTCCAACTTGAAACTGTATTTGTTAACCGGCAGGTAGGTCAAAAGGGAATTCTTAGACTCTTCTGTTCTGATAATGAGACCAATATCGAAGAGAAACTTTCAAACTATTTTTGATTAAAACCAATCGTGTTTGATCTTATGAAACTTTTTTTCGGTGTAGGTTAAAAGTGGGGAATATGGCCCGGTCCATATATCATTGATTTACGTGTTAATCGAGGTGGGCCATATTCACCACTTTTATCCTATCATCGAAAATTTCCAAGAAGCGGGAAAAAAATCTTCACGTAATCGCTAACGGTAACGTGCCCGATTTTTTTCCGGAAAATTGTTCGCAAGCGGATTCATAGAAAATACGAAAATGTTCG
This sequence comes from Ichneumoninae sp. A BG-2022a, assembly GCA_030522665.1. NCBI lineage: Eukaryota > Metazoa > Arthropoda > Insecta > Hymenoptera > Ichneumonidae > Ichneumoninae sp. A BG-2022a. The sequence continues at coordinate 16,948 of JAPYZC010003078.1, read as the reverse complement.
TTTCCAAGCTAAATCCTCAACCCTGTGCTTGCAGGTTTAAAGCCATAAGTTTTTTTTCGCATCCACGTTGAATTACCAATGAACCGGTGCGGATTTCTTAATCAAACGCAATGCAACACGGTCAAACTTTTCTTTACCGTTATGCGCGCACTGCTCTTGAATTTATTTATAATTTAGTGCTAAATTTGTTTTTAATTTATAAAACGTCGACTATTTGCGGAAACATCGCGGTGCTGTACACAGCGGAGCGCGCGACGCAGAAACGTTCGTAATTCTCGGATCCATTCCCTCGGGGCGTCTCTCGTCGGTGAATCGGCCTGCGGATGGAAGCTTATAATGAGTTTTGTTAATTACGACCCGTGAATAAAGGCGGGGTGCGAGGGGGATCGGGAGATCTTCCCTGGGTAGCGGAATCACCCGGGAAATGGGGGACAGGCAATTTTCCGATTTCTCGCCTGGAAAGTTCGATTGACCGGAAAAACTGCTCAACCGATACCTGCGCAATGTTACTTCGGAACAACAAAGTGTCCTGATTTTCCATTTTTTATCCATGGCGTAAACTGAGAGAGGGATCTAGTAAATATGACTATGTCACTTGACAGATATTACCCTAGCACATAGTAGTATACCGAGAAAAAAAAAATTGGTTGGATTAACCTGAAGTCGTGACATACGTTCAAAGCTGTTATTTGTTTGGTACAAATAAAGCATTGTTTTGTTAAACGTTTATTGGCTTCAACTTATCCTAAATTTGTCGACTGAAACAAACATTTTTGTTTTACCCGCAAATTACACCTTTGAACGTATCCACTCAGAATAAAAAATTATTTGACGGCCACCATTTATTAAGATTAAGTAAACGGTGGCCGTCAAAAAACATTTTTTTCTGGGTGTGTCACCGTGCATTTGCTTAATTCAACCATTTCTTTTCCTCAGTGTAGGCAACTAGGGCGCCACCTATGATAGGAAGTACCGGTTTTGTAACAATTTTTTGTAGATATTATGGTAAAAATTCTTGGAAAATCTAAGATTTTCCACCATAGGTGGCGCACTGAGTGCCCTACTACTATGTGCTATGGTGATTTTTCATAGATGATCGGTAGTTTTTACTAGATCCTTCTCTCAGTGTACATAACCGAACAACTCTTCTCGCATCGGATATAAAGTAAGCGGCCCAGTTTCTGGCATCTTCAATAGTTAAAGGGAGCATTTTATAAAAAATATAGGGAAGAGCGGGGCAAAATGGGGCAACGGGGCAAAACGGGGCAGTTGGGCAAAACTAAATTTTCCAATCATTTTTGGATCGAAGAAGGTGGCAAAACGGGGCAGAAAAGCCTGATGTATCGATGGGTCGAATTCGGTCATCCAAAAATTGTTGGAAAATGACGTATTGTATTTAACGTATACTGTATTTATTATTAGTATAAATTGCGATTAATGGCGGTAACTGGGACAGCGGCGGGAACTGGGCCGTTTACCTCATACGGTGTGGATGAAACCGGCTGGCATCTTGTTCGGACCCCAATAATTTTTTATTATCTTATCGAGATAACAAAAAATGATTGGAGTCCGAACAAGATGTCAGATGGCTTCTTTGATCGTTGATACGACAACAAAAAATTATTGGAGCTCGAACAAGATGCAGGCCGGTTTCTTCGATCGCTGTTACGAGAGCACGCGTTTTCATTACTGCATTGACTAAGAGGCTGCATATGACTAAGGGTGTGCGAACCTTAGCTTCCCATATAAATGAGTTCGGAACGGGGGTGCGAGCTCTAACGTAAATTAGAGGAGAATTGGAAGAGCAGAGAGCTTCAGCCAGCTCAGCTGGATTTTCAGCGTGATTCTCGCGTGCCCTCGTTTCCGCTGTCGCCCTCGTTATCTCCGACGTTACGTTCGTGTGCGTTGGTCCGTATTACGGGACCGGCCAGAGCGCACCGGGCATTCCAAGCTCCTCCGCTGATTGGAACTTCCGATTTCCGAACGCACGCTGCATCACAGCCGGTCCCATCCCTTATGGCTCTTCAATTCGCGCTTTTATTCCACTCGCACTCTACCATCGGTCGTGCAGCAACATTTTTTTCTTCTTTTTCCATTGCGTGCGAAGTTCCCCCTTTGTTTCCCTCGACGATGAACAATGAGGTTTTCAATCCTTCCGCTCCAATATTTATTACCGCGTGTCAAATCATATTTTATTTTGATGTTTTCCTATTTTATATATTTTTTAAAATCTGCGATCAGAAAGAGAACTAAATAATTATGGGTTTTAAAATGTTTGTATTAAAAGTCAAAAAATTAAAATTTAACGTTTAAGGCAGACTATCCTAAACGTTATATTAAGGTTAAATTAATAAACGGGAGATTGTTGAAGAAATGTAATTATTCATGAATTTGTTAATAATATTTTGGAATTATTATTATGCAAATTTAATCTTTTTAGCAGCTTTAATATGGTTTATATTCTTCAGATTTTTATACCATCCAGAAGTGTTTGCAATTCCCTCTCATTTCTCTGAAACTCATGCGAAGTGAAGGCTATTCGCAAGGACTACCTTAAGGATTATTGGTGCGGTGCCTATCAAATTACGCCGAGCGGTACGACATGAAAACATCGACTCCCTGGATTCGTCACTTAGCCTCAATCCAATACTTGCTCACGCGTCGTAAAATAACATAACGAGATAGTTACGACTTTGTAGGGAGGATTAAGTTTGCCGGACCGAGAAGCTCATACCGGGTCATTTACGACATGATAGTTAATTAGCGCCAGCATAACTCTGCCGCATAAACTCTAATAATAAAATCAGTGATGAACTACCGAAATCACTATTCGATTTTTTGCCAAAAAAATATTTGCAGTTTTTTGTTTATATTTTTTTACCAAGAAAATATTTGCGATTTTTTTTGCCAAGAAAATATTTGCGATTTTTTATCAAGAAAATATTTGCGATTTTTTACCAAGAAAATATTTACGATTTTATACCAAGAAAATATTTGCACATTTTTTTTAAAAGTCCAGTAGTTCAACTTATGAAGACGTTTATTGTCTGAAAAAGGATGAATGAAGCAAGGACACTGCTTCATTCATCCTTTTTCCACTCATTTATTAACGGCACGAAGTTCCGTATTTGATTACAAGACATTCGAATCGAATTTAACGTTGAGCCCTCGATATTTCTCCGCCGTCCTTTCCCTCGTTTGTTCTCGCCGGTAATTCTGAACCTTTGAACGGAAATAAAGAAAAAAAAGCCGCTGACATATCTGCGAATAGTTCCACGATCGCGAAAGTCTCGCTCGCTTATCGGAAGCGATCACTCGACGTTCGCCTCGTTCAACGACGCACTGACATTTATCATCCGAGCAAGCGCGAAGCGAGTCGTTTAAAATCGAAGGCCAACCCTCGTTACTTGATGTATCAGCCGCTGAATCACATTCTCATTCTCCACGGCTATTCCACACCCATTTTCTACCCCGCGAAATAACGACCTCCCGCTATTTTATTTTTCATTTCCACTTTATTTTTTTATTCAGAAATTGAGTGCAACCGCGGCCATTCTCGACCGGCGAACGACAATGATGGAGCAGCCGTCACTCAACTTTTTTTTTAGTCTCTATACTCCACAGCAATTTCAACTAATCTTGCAGAAGCGCGATAACGAGAATACCAGAAGAAATGAATAGAGTTAAAAAAGAAAGGAGGAAAAATCTTTCAGCGGACTAGAATTTTATCTTTTTTTTTTGCGATTTCTTTTTATTTCCGGCTACTCCGCCGGCTGAAAGTGAGGAAAATCTAGAGTGACATCCTTTTTCAGTTTTGGACAACCTTCGTTTGCGTAGTCAGAAGCAAATACGTGGGGAGAGACACGGGCGAAAATGAAAAACTTAATTTGATTGAAAATCTGAGGCACTCATCGTTCAGTCGAAACAGGGCGAAAAAATGTAAATATAGTAAAGCGGAAAAAAGGCATTTAACAATTTACTGGGATAAGGCAATCCGGCAAACGAATTAACAATATTAGTAATATTACAACATTATAATATTATAATATTATAATAATACAATTACAATATTACAATATTACAATATTACAATATTACAATATTACAATATTACAATATTACAATATTACAATATTACAATATTACAATATTACAATATTATAGTATTTTACTTTTACTGAATCGTATCTAATGATTTCTTATGTCTCGAGTGATGTAAATTTTCACTGAACGGTGGATAAATAATTGGTAAATTGTTAACGAATTTTTTTAATGCAGTATGGCGGTGAGCCGAGCCGGAGGATGGGGCCGACGGAGCGGCCGTTGGAGTATCAAGACGAATTCCTGAAAGAATTGGGCTACCAGGAGGTCTCGAGGAGGGCAAGACTCGGCGTCGACCCGGAACTTCGACATCTCATCGCGTTTCACGTTGGTAAGTAAAAAAAAAAACCAAAAACTACGCAATAAAACAAATGAAACTCCCGAATGGATAAATGAGCTTTCGAATCGAATTGAATATTTCTTTTCTGAATCTCCCTGTACAGCGGCGCGAAAGCGTTGACGTAATTTATTAACTGATCCAGGGCGATAGTCCGGACGATCCAGTCGTTTATCGTTTTGCCCGGATATTTCGACAAAGCAACACCATTTGTCACGTTTTCAATTTTCCGATGACAAAACACACTAGCTCGGCAACAATTTCGAGCTGGTGTCGCTTAAGCGGAGCATTGTTCATATTCCCCACCCCAAATTGAGGCTGAACGACACACACTGCGTGTGACAGCCTCGGATATTATGGAGTATCGAATATATATCGAAGATTATCGGTAATTAAAACGATTTTTTTCCCATCGGTGGAATAACGCTCATTGCCACGGTAATTAAGCAATTTATCGCGCGGCAATTTAGCATATGCCGCGGACACTCGGGAAGGTAATATTTGCAGCTGGTGTATCAATTAAAATATCAAAGTTATGAAATTATCGTTACACCGATATTACATAGAATTAAAGAGTCCTAACGAGTATGAAAAAGAAAAATCGTTCATGCTGCTTCGTGGTTCTGCCGAGCACGTTGATTCCCTCGCCCAAAGCCGCTTAACTCTGGTTTTCGCTGCGAAATGCATAAACGATTGCCCGGTGCTTAACAACGCACCGTTGAGCTCTCTCGTTTGTTTCAAGTTCGGTGTAACTAATTGTCGCGATAAAGTTCGAACGTCAATAAATTCGTGTATTTTTTAAAAATACGCCGTATCTTAAAAATACATAAATTCGATCGGCGCTGCCAGAAAGCTCTAAAAATCGTCCCCAATAGAAAATAAATCGTGGACAACAATTTGCGTGCCTACGCGAAGCTGGGTACACTGTTTCGTTCATCGAGCAGCGCGCCAGCTTTCCATTTGCACGATTGAAGCCCCGCGAGCCGCGAGAGATATCGAGGTGCGCACACGTGCGTGTGAAATATCACACGGTCGTCCGGGACATCACATAATTCATCGACAGGGCCACTTCGACTAATGATCACTGCGGACACGCGACCGTTGGGAGAGAATTTTTAATTTTTTTTTTTTGTACCGAACATTTTTATATAAAAAAATTAAATATATATATATATATATATATATATATATATATATATACTGTATAACATAAGAGATTTCAAAATGAAATGTCGGATAGCGCTAAATGATACACAGAGAAAAAACATCAATTGAGTCAACAAAACGTGCGCTTCCGGGTGCACGTAGAAAAAAGTTTATTCCAATCAAAGAAAATTTATTAGGGACATAGAAAAATGTTTATTTGGTTCATAACTTAATGGAGCATATATTAAATTCTAATATATTTATTTGTTTGACAGTATTATTCTTTTTATTGACGTGTTTTGTCTTGGTGCCAAATGTACAATTCCTTTGGCGCGAATAAATATCTATTCAAAATCGAATTTTTAATGATTCTATTTCTTTGTATTGAATAAACATTTATTTTAAAGTACAAATCAATAAATAGTCACTTCGAATAAACTTTTTAATGAAAGTAAAAAAAGGCCGTTATTTGAATCTAATAAAGATTTTGTTCAGGCAACGAAACATTTCTTTTATCTTAATAAACGTCATTCGAAGATCGGAATTTATTTAATTTCAATAAATCTTTTTTCTGGATATGGCGAAACAAATGTTTGGTCGACCAAACTAACAGGCCGTCGATTAAAATGTTTCTTTACTTAGTACGACAATTATGTCGTTCCATCAAACAAAAATTTGTTTCGCCACCCGTAAGCGCTTATTTTGTTGACACAATCGATTTTTTTTCTCAGTGTCGTGAAAGCTTTGCAATACAATAACGCGATTCCTGAAATACCTAATCGGAAACGTCGACGCAGAAATTTTCTTGAATCGCGTGAGGTCTGGAAGCTGGCGCATTCTATAGGAGAGGCACGAGTGTCGACCCAATCTTGGAAGCTCCCGGATTCCCAAGAGCACCGACAACCGCGACATACTGGCACAGTAGATGCCCCGACCGAGCTCGAAACGTGGGCACTCGGGCCTGCGCCGTGCTCAATGGTTGTTTGCTGATCAAACAACGTCCCTAATTGCCTCCTTCGCTGAGTACTTGGCCGTCCGAAGATTTACGGTCTCGGCGAAATGTCGACAAGCCATCGGACTTTCGCCTCACCTTATCTTTTCTTCCTTAAGCCTAATTTATTTTCTGCAGTCGAGATCGACGCGAGTTATTGACCCCCGTAACTTATAGACCTTGGGCGGGCGATAGAGTCCTCCTTAGAGTATTGTTCGTGCCTCCCGTTAGATAAAACATCGACCCGGAGACTTTGTATAACTCTCATGGAGAGCCATCGCCATTCGAGTAATTACTCCGATTTTTTTTTCATAATTTATTGACTCTTCAAGGGTACAAATATTATAATATATAATATATATAATATAACACAATATATTATATTATATTATATTAAGTTGTATAGAATTAATATATTGTGAAATATATGTGTATAATTGAGCGAATATATGTATTAAAAATAATACAATATATATGTTACACAAATTGAGAATAAAAATATATTTTTGACATATACTTTTTTTCCGAGCCGATAGCCGTTTGAGAACATTATTTTTATCACACTATATTATGATAAAAATTATTTTCTCGAACAGCTATCCGCACGGAAAAAAGTATATGCCAAAAATATTTTTTCAGCATTAATTTTTTCGTCCGCCAATGTATATTTTTTAATATTTACACATACACATATATTTCATAATATATTAATTGTATACAACTTTTTTAAAAAGTATTTATCATGTATGAAAACTATATTTTCGGATATTTTTTTTACGCGACAACGCGTGTAAGCTTTTGCATAAACGGACAAACTGGTTGTACGTGAAACTTGGTGCACCAATAGGGATTCGCGAAACGTCCGCGCTATTGTACACCGAGAACTATTATACATGTATCACACGTAACATCAAACTTTCACGCCCAACTTCTGCTGGGAATACGTCCTTGAATGCGGATGATCCCTCCCTGCGTGTATGAGAAATCAGAATGGTGTTACCCGCGGCAAAAGGACCTACAAAGTAGGATATGGGTTCTGAACGTAGTGTAGGAAAACAGTCCGTCAGTTCGCGCGCACTTTGAATTGTGGACATTGCGAAACATGTTTGTCTTCGATTTGTAATTGCAAATGAGTCCCCCGAACTAACAGCGTAGTTTCATTCAGCCCATCACTGTGCTGTTTCATTTATTTAAAAATTACTCCAGAAGTTCAAATTCAATTGTAATCGAAGTTTATAGTAAAAACTCACGCACGACTACACTGATAAAAAGTACAGTTTAATCAACTAAGATTCGGGCAGGGACATTCAAATAAATATTTAGTTAGTCAAACAAAATATTTTTATGACTTAAAAACATTTTGGTGGAATCACCCAACAAATTGTTGAACTAACCAATTTTTTAGCTGTACCAACAAAATATTTAGTTGAACGTCACTGCCCGAATGTTAGTTAATTCAAGCGTATTTTTTTATCAGTGTACCGGTGGACTACAAGCATTTAATTTCTATAGCCTCCAATTATTACAAGGTTTTCTTCGCTTTCATTTTTTACCCAGGTGATGATTCCTCATTAATTAATTTTCCGTCCAGCCGCAAATAAAGGTATGTTTGGTTAAAATGGATATTTATTTTAATTAAATAAACATTTATTTAACATTTATTTATGGGGCGATCGTCAAATAATTTATTTTTCTGTGTTCCCAAAATCTCAAATTAGCACCCCATTGACCTGAACCTTAAAAAACACCAACTGAAACCTTCGATAACCCGCACCTCGGAGCACTCTCGGTTTTGCCCTAAAGGATGTTCATTACCGTCGGAATAATCATTACTTTCCGCGCTCGACAAAAGGCTCCGGGACGGGGTAGTTCTCGGGCGGGCATTGCAAATTGGTGGGTTCACTAGTGGCAGCGTGGTGCTGTCGGTAACGAGTAAAAGTTTGGGAGAGCGCTGCGCTCCCGGTGCCCAAATTACCGACGCGCGCAACTTAGCCGGCGACGTCGTCGTAATCGGCGTTTAACGTTTGGACTTAGCGGGACGTTATGTCGTTTGCTGCTGGTGTTGAATCCACGAGAGGAAACATCCACGGGAACCGTCGGATGGGGAATTGTGAGGGAGGGGGCGGCGAGGGGTCGGGGGGGGGGGCACCGATGCCCGACGTTCTGGAACTTCCGGAGGGGAAATGTCTAGGCGCGGTCGTTAGCGGTTATTATGGTTAAATATGGTGGCTGAGCGCCGAAGCGTGGTACCCTTCGACTACGTACAGAGGGGGTCGTAAGTTGATACGGCGATAAAAGCCCGACGCGCTACTACGAGATTGCGACCAACGGGAGTATTAAAGAAAAAAAGTTTAAAAAATAATAAAAAAAACCACCAGCACAAGCTAATGCGAACAGGTCGAGCCAACTTTGTGTTTGCCTCGGTGGTCTACTTCACTTATTTCTCTCCCGTGCTTCATTTAACTTCTTCGCACAAGTTCCACCTCACCTCGCGCTAATTATAGTTTGACCAAAGTTGATCCGCCAATGTTCATAAACCGTGAAAACAAATCTCACTGCAATACTTTCGCCCCTTTTTTTTAATTGCGTTTTTATTAAAAAATTTTGCTTGCCTTGCAAAAGTTGTTTGCTTGGGATGTAAGAATGAAGGAGTCTCGATTCGTTTGGTGTACTTCTTCGCTGGATAAAACAGTCGGAGGGTGTCTAGTGTTTTCGGACAGAGAACTTTGCTATTCACTTTTGATGTTCGTGATCGTTCCAAACCTCTTTGGACAGAAAATTCATACGCTACATTTCGTCTAGATGCACCGAGAAAAAGAAAGTAACCAAGGCGGGGTGACGTAGGGGACTGCTGGGCAAAATGGGACAGCGAGGGCACACTGAGAAAAAGGATGGTATTTCCTACTATAACGGAAAGTTCCCAGGGGGGGACGTCTATATAGATCGTTTGTGACAGTATATATTCAATTGATTAAACTATAATTATAGTTGCAACTATAATTTTTGGTCATTGTCGTAACTATAAAATGTAGACGTCCCCCTGAGAACTATTTACTATGTAAGTTTGTCTCAGTGCAAAACTTAATTTTCCAATAATTTTTGGACGCCCCTCTTTGTCCCAACGATGCATGCGGATTTTCAACCCCGTTTTGCCCCACGGACCTCCATCGCCAGCATCCAAAAGTTATTGGAAAACTGCGTTTTGTCTAATTATCCCGTTTTCCCCCCCTGTGCCATTTTGCCCCACTCTCCCCTACGTTCAAAGGTGTTATTTGGTTGGTACAACAAAAATGTTTGTTTGGATCAACAGATTTTGAATCGATTGAAGTAAATAATCGGGTAACAAAACACTTCAATTTCTACCAAACAAACAACAGCTTTCAACGCGTGTCACCGCGCTTTTGGTTAATCGAACCACTTTTGTTCTCCGTGTACAATGAATGACGTACAATTTGGGGTTCGGACACACATCAGCTTAATTGCGACCCGCGTGTCCTGTTTATCTTAGATCCACTCGTTAATCTTCCAACGATTAGGACAACGAATGGGAAACTTGAGATAAAGACATCGTTCAGGATTTACATGACCACCATGGCTTTGGTGCTCTCTCGAAATTCCTCCGGTAACGCAACTGTGTGTCTACCCGCTGTTTCAAACTTTCTTCTCTATGCTACAGGATACGCTCCTCGTATCTGGAAGATCGGATGGCGGCCGCGGGCACCGCACGCGGCGGTGGCGATGGACTAACGGGCGAGTGGGAGTTGCCATCAAGTTCCGTGGTCTAACTTTGAACCCAATTGGAAGGCACTCGAGTACTCTTATGTAACAGTCGGCTGTACATACAGTTTGAAGTTTACTGTCGTAAAGAGGGAAGCCTGACGACGTACCCCGCTGCTAACTGAAAGTTACGATCATTCTTACTCACCGTAAGTCGAAGACGCCGACAAGATCTGAAATGTGATCTGGACGGCAATTAGAACACTCCCGCTGGCAGCAAGTCAACTTTAAGACACTTCCAAGTGCTCCAATAACCGCACGTTTTACTGGGACTGTTGCTTCCTCATAGAGAAATCTATGTTTTGCAGACAAAAAAACCACATTTTTATGTCAGAATACTTAAAATAATCTAAATTGTTGAGAAATGCGATTTTTAGCTAGCGTGCGGATGTATAGGTGTGTGTGTGTGTGTGTGTGGCAAATGAGCAGAGTCAAAAACGACTATACCTCAGAAACGGTTTGAGACAGCGAGTTGAAATTTAGTACACTTGTAGAATGGTTACGTCGCTTCGTTTAGTGCAATTTTCATGAAGATTAAAAACTGATTGGAGATTTTGTCTTTGGTAACTCTAACTTGCATACATTTTCAGCTATCGTCCTAAAACTGCTATCAAATATATTTGTATAATATTTTTCTTAAACCTTTGGTATTAAATTTGGTTGAAACCTATTCAAACGATCAGATTTTATGGGATTTTGAGTTTGTTTGTTTTTTTTTTCAATTACCAATGACGGTATAATTCGAGTAAACGTGGAGGTATCGAGCTTAAATTTGATATGGGAATGGACTAAGACTGTACAATATTTGGTATTACATTTGGCAAAAGTTGATCTCATCGTTCAAATTTTATGAGATTTTGAAATTTTTGGATTTTCCGGAGTATTTGCATTTTTCATTCAACGTGAGTTTATGCATCGAATCTGGCTCTAGAAGTAAAATATTGTGGAGATTCGTCATCAGTGGAAAAAGATACATAAAGCAGCCACAAACCGACGAATTACCAAATTTTTAATTAACGATTTTCTAGGCTAAGATTTTGCTCTAAATTTTGATTGTTTTAATTTTATGAAATGTAGACATTTTTTTGTGTTACGAAAAACGGTGCAAAGTAATATGCACGTGGCTTGCGCATGTATAACAATTTTGTGCTAGCTTCCTCTATGAGGAAGCTAAAATCGATCAACGAATTTTCTTACAGAGAAAAAGATAAGCAAAATTGTAATAAATGAAGAAGCCACATGCAAATTTTTATTTTCATATGATACCATTTAGAGTTTTTAGCATTAGGGTAAAAGTGATGACTATGATTCGGTTCATATGTAATTTTTAACATTATATTGTTGATCGAATACCTGTAAAAATCAATAAATCCGACTTGATGCTGTTATTGATGCTGTATCCAGCAAAAAATAGGTCAATCTTCCCGGCCCTCGACCGGATAAAGATGATTGGTTTTACGATTATTCTCACGAGCGTTTGTTGCCGTGTACTCGAAACTTTTTCAATTTGGCGTGGATGGCAAAAACGAAGTTGAAGCGAACGAAATAACGCGGGAAGCGTAAACAGAGAGCGGCAAGGATATCGATTCGACGAATTTTTCAAGGAATATACGATGGATGGAGCGAGCAATTCCATCGAACCATTTGGTTGATTGGGTCAAGATGATGAAGAGTTTGCGTACTTTAAACTGTGCGTTCCAACTCGCGCGGTGCTCACCGTCGGGTTTCGTTCGGATCGAGTAATGGAAAAACAGTGTAATATTCCGCATGATAAATTTGTTTCAGACTGTTGTTTAAAATCAAAAAAAAAAAGAAACTGAACTAAACAGTGCTTATAGAGTGAAAATTATTTGCGCAATCCCGTGACAAGTACGGTCGGTAAATCCTCTCTCGGTAAGTCGAGGGTACACGCAGGTATGCCGAGCGGAATGTCGACCCGTGAATCTAGGGCTAGCTTAATTATTATCATCGGTCGTAAATGTGGGCCGTATACAGGTATACCACAAATGGAGAGAGAATTGCTAATACATAGAACGAGCGGGAGCTTTCAGAGGGTTATTAGTCATAGTAATAATCCCAAGCAATTAACTGCGGTCAACTTAAGGCCTCGTTAATCATGCGCTGGAAGACGAACGACAGTTGTGTACACAGTTACCATCCATTGCAAACCGTGCATTAAGGTACGCCCATATAAACACCTCGTGATATAGTGTGTATGCAAATATAAATGCAGCTATATCTACGCCGCGGTAAGTCCTTCAGGAATTCATTACCCCTCCGATTTAGCCCACAAACTCCACCGCGGAAAAGTAAATTCCATTTCCATAACCGCCGGGATTCCGGAAGAACGGAGCTTGACAGTTATTGTCCATTGTCCTTTAGTCCCGTCGACGTTGGTCTAGAGTTCCGGAATGCAACGTATCAAGCAAGATGCTAGCTGTTGGAACGAGAGGAGCAATAGGGGGTCTTCGGAAGATGAACGGGTTGGAGCGCCGGAAAAGCTCTGAAAAGATCAGGGGTGAAAAATCCTCTCCTCTCGGTCCGGAGATGCTGGGTCCGACGTCCCGGTCCACGCAGGGTAAACTGTGTAATCCATCTTGTCGAGTTTCAGTGTCTCTCTTCGCTCGGTAAATGCTCGACGTTACCAGTGTCCCCATGACACGTTCTTATTGTTTTCCTCTTGCGGGAACCAGACTGCGGGTTCTGTCACGTGGTTGGTTTTGATCAATATATAGAACGATGATTTTTCAAAATCTCAAGATAGGGTAAAAGTGGGGAATATGGCCCCGTCCATATATCATTGATTTACGTGTCAATCGAGGTGGGCCATATTCACCACTTTTACCCTATTGGATTTATTTTATAGGGTTATCTATATATTTATTTTATATGAGAGGTCGGATTGGACTGCTCGTACTACTTTCGTAGGTACGATTGAGTGAAAACGAGGTATTTACCTTTTGGACTGATTCAGATAAAGAAACTAAATTGAATGGACATTCAACATTTTCATTCGCTTTTAAGGAAATAAATAAAAAATTGTTGGCAAGCTTAACGATTTAGCATTTACGTAGGAGCGAGTATAATCTTTTTTTAAGAGAACAAGAATACGGATTTTGTAATTAAAATGACAACATCTGTATTCGGTATTATGGAGATTTTTGTGCTTACGTGGATTATTATAATTGTCTGCAATATGCATACGCAGAGAGCGAAACGCACCGAGATATTTCATCACACTTTCCCTATTACCACATGTGGCCGCATTATGTTAACGAGGAGGCAGTAAAATTGCATATTAAACCCATTTGCGATGCGTCCGTTAATGCTTTCATAGCTACTCAGTGCTTCTTTTTTCCAGTCTCTCTCTCAATGTACGACCGAGAACCCACACCGGTGCTTTTGCCTGCTCAAATTCAGAGGCTCCGCGGTTTTTGTAATTTCGTACACGGTGAAACTTTCGTTACTTATACGATGCAATTTTCTCTCCTATCGCGGATCAAATTTCTATCTCGGAGTTACGCGAGGAAACGTTATCGTATTCCCAAGAAAAAATAAAGATCCGCTAATGAATACTTATCGAAGCATATCGACATTTTCTTGTCGGTTTTCTATTTCATCTTTTGACTAGCGAATTTCGTTAATTTTTATACCTAACTATGTATTTTTTTATCGAACATTTTTGCCCAAATTTTTATTTATTACTAGATTTTTTTTTATAAAAAATATTTTACGCGTTCATTTAAATGTAAATGAATGGACAAAATAAATTTACATCATATTAAATGACCTAGCTACGATGCATTTTTCCCAAATTGTTATTTATTACTACATTTTTATTAAATTTTTTTATAAAAAATATTTGACGCATTCATTTAAATGTAAATGAATGCGCAAAATAAATTTAGAACGTCCGAAACTTTCAGCTCGAAAATTATTAAATGCCCTAGCTAAGATGCAGTCTTTCGTACGGCTGGCACCCTCGAGCCGGATTCCAGTGCGAAAACATAATACGACTGATGATGTATTTTGTATGTTCTCACAGGTCCAACAGCACCCCAGCCAGACTTGACAGGATACAGCCGTTCCGGTCACGCCCTCGTGCTGAAGGGCTTAGTTTTTCCACAATGGAAGAGACGCTCCCTCGCTGTCATCGGATCGAGACTTTTTCTTTACCCGAGTAAGTAGTGGTTCTAGCTCCCTCGCGTACCAAGCCCCTATACACGTGCGCAGCGCGATATAAAGGAGGGAGACAAATGATGAAGCGGAGTTTGAAATAAAAAGGAAGAGAAACGAGAAGGTAAGCCTTTACGGAGCGGCGACAGCAACAACTGCGAAAAGACGGGCCGGAAAAGCGGTGAAAGCAATCTTGTCGCTTCTACACACATCCATATATTATGTTCTCACTCGACTGCGAGTTGTACCTACCAAAGAATACCAAAAAGAGACGATTTCTTCTGAGCTATTTCCTTCATCATTCCGTCTCCTCTTTTCTACCGTCTTTCATTATTTTCTTCGTCATTTCGAACCCGGAAGATTTATCTTTCAAAACAGGCTCCAATTCAACCGAGCATTTTGTTCCAAATAATAATCAAATAATAAAGAAAAATACAATTATATACATTGTTAAAAATGTTTGTTTGAAAATTAATGAACAGTATTGGAAGCTTTGTTACATAAACTGCTTCTGAAATGTCAAACACACGTGCGTTGCAATTTTACAGTAAAATCAGTATTTTTCATTAAAATGTTTGTAAATTTCAAGCAAAAGATTTGTTATTTTAATATCTGGTACTTTTATTTTACAAGCAAACTACATTAAGGTTCAATTAATGTTACTAATGTTAGTAAATATCATGTTTCAGTACATTCAATTTACAATTTATTTTTACAGTGTACTCATAAATATTACAAGTTGTACCTACCAAAGAATACCGAAAAGAGACGATTTCTTCTCAACAATTTCCTTCATCATTCCGTCTCCTCTTTTCTACCGTCTTTCAATATTTTCCTCGTAATTTCAAACCCGGAAGATTTATCTTTCAAAACAGGCTCCAATCCGACCGAGCATTTTTTTAAATAATAACAAAATCCTCAAAACGAAAATTACCATTATATACTTATAAATATTACAGATCACGACCTTAAAATTCGCGATCTGTCAGGACGGTGAAGAGTGAAAAAGGGAACGCTGGTAGGTGGATTGCGGGAGGGAGGGGGGGGGGGGGGCAAGTGGAATGCCGACGGGAGGCACGGACCATTATCGGGATTGAATGGTTCCGTCGCTCCATCCTAGAGTTTTCCATCGCTTTCATCCACTGCCAGGGGCGTGATAGGTGGATCGTTATACACAGCAGCCAAGTCAAACGCTTTCCCCTGCTAGCCCCGAAGCTCTCTGCGATCTGCGCCCCCTCAACCCCATCCGCTGCCCGTTCGCTCAACGAATATTTCGAGCGCATTCCATCCGTACAATCTTCAAACGCCCGCCTCTCGCCTTCCCCCGGTGCTACGTACAACCACAGCGTTCAATTATTATTCTCGAGATTGAAATGTGATCGTCAAAGCGCGGAGTAGGTAAACCTAGAACGGGGGCTGTCTCGATCGCTGTTTATCCGCACCGAGCACCCGAGGCGCTCGCAACTTTTGTTTCTAAAAATGAATACTACCAAGCTTTCGCACTCTCATTTCCTTCCTTTTACCTCAACCGATCTTCCTTTTTTTTGTACGAAATCCATCACGGACATGTTTTTTTCCGCTATTCTTTTTCATTTGCACATGACATCACGTTATTGAAAAATGGAAAACGTACCCGCTGTATGTCGGCTAAAGATTCCGTTGATTTTCGACAATTTTTCGTTGTCTTTTTCGACGATTCGATCGGGCCGAACCAGCTTTGTGTGTTCCCGACCGATGGAAGCACGCGTGGGTTTTGACGGTAGCGTTTTGACGTCACCATTTTGGGGCCTTTTCGACTTCGAAACTTTGGTCTCACCGTTTCGGCGCGACTACTTTGCCTGTACTATTTTCATGCTACTGCCTCAAAACCATCGCTTTGGCGCGAATGTTCTGAAACTGACAGCCCTCGTCACCCTATCTCACCCCAATAATCTCAGCACCTAAACATGCGGCCTCAAAACGGTCTCGCCATTCCGCTTCGAACATAAATGACTTTCGTTAGAAATATTCCTGTAGAATATTTTGACAGGAGTCTCCAATACATCTCGTAGGGGAGACCGGGGCAAAATGGGGAACCTAAGAAATAAAACCTGCTACCACGATACCGATACCATAGATCCATTGCTTATCACACCAAAATTGTATTGGCACCCGTTTTAGAAGGATGTTTAAAAAAAATCATCTGGGGCAAAATGGGGTACCCTTCGATTTGACTCGTGGAAACTTTTGTCAGCTAGATGCAAAAAGTCCTGACAGGTAGACATTCCTGACCGGTAGACATTCCTGACAGGTAGACATTCCTGACAGGTAGACATTCCTGTCAGGTAGACATTCCTGACAGGTAGACATTCCTGACAGGTAGACATTCCTGACAGGTAGACATTCCTGACAGGTAGACATTCCTGACAGGTAGACATTCC